>VXBQ01004329.1:290248-332249 GCA_013400175.1 Phainopepla nitens | reverse complement strand
TTTTTTTTTTTTGGTCTTATTTAATTGTTTATTTGCCTGGAAAGAGCCAGAGTTACAACTGCAGCAGGTCAGGTTCTGGCAGGGGTGCAGTCCGTGATAACTGATAACCATAAATTCTCAAAGCCCTTACTAGCTTTCCTGAGAAGGAAAGTTAGGAGAATAACTGCACAGGGACTGGCAGCAAGGAGCACTTTTATCCTGCTCTCAAGCAAGGATTTGATCTGTGTCCAGGCAATGATGTTAGCAGTTTGTGCCTCTCACCTGTCTTCTCCGCTCACTCTGTTGTTGGCAGCTTACCCTAAATTTTTTTCTGTAACTCACAGTCATCGAAATTGCAGGCTTGTCCATTTCCAAACCTGCTGTAGTTATTTCTCAACCTCTCTTCTAGGTTTGGCAGCTGTCTGAAAGGTCAGAGGTAGGACTCTACAGGCCCTAAAGCTACCCGACCTGTAATGATTCTTCTCTAAGTCTCACTGCACCTCTGTTTAAAATGTGAAAATCTATTTTTCTTCTTTTAGAGAATAATTTTTTCCTTGTCCACTCGGAAGATGGGAGGTCTACTCACTGGTAAACCCTAGGACAGGGCTAGAAAATTCCCAGAGTGGAGCAGGACTCTGCAGTCAGGAATATTTACATTGTAAAACTGTCCTCACACCTGTGTCAGTGTCAGAGTTGCAGCACTTACTCTCTTATGCTCTTCCTCACTGGTAAGATAGAATGAGAAAAGGCTGGTCCCTCCAATGTAAAGGGAATTTTCTCTTGTTGTAGGACTCCATTTACAGGTATTGCTGACTTTACATCAATGAAGAACAGAATCATTCAGCTCTGCTTGGACCTCACTACTACTGTTCAAAAGGTCAGCTGATTTCTTTTCCTCTCTACTTTCCCAAAGGGAAGGAAAGGAGATGTTTGGAGAAGTAATGTGCTTGCTTTGAACTGAGTGCTAATGAAAGGCAGTTCTGGGAATGAAAGCTTACTTTTATCTTTGAAAATCCATGAAGGTCAGTTTAAGTTGTCTGTGTTTCTGTGTTGTTTCTGTGTTGTTTCTGTGTTGTTTCTGTGTTGTTCCCCCTGCCCTTCAATTTAATAATTTTTAGTATTGCTGGCTGTATCTTAAATGACTGCATCTTAAAGGCTGCTCTCATTTTCTTGAGCTTTATTGGAAAGAGGGTTAGGCTATGAAATAGTTGATCTGCATTTGAAGATTTTCACGTTCCAAACAGCACGTTGTCAGTGCTAACACTAAACAAAAATATGGCTCCATTGGTTTTTATACCTATGTTTGCAGACTCTATAGATCTTGTCCCATGCAGGATGTTTTAGCCATCAAATGGGACATGCTGCATGTAATGGAAGGAGCTACCACCTTATAATACAAATCCCACTAGCCAGACTGCTTCTGCCACTACTGCAATACCAGAATATTTTTCAAAACTTTAATTTACCAGCTGTATGATGAGTGCTCATACAGATAATAGCTAAAAGGGCATGTAGCAACTGTGGCAATCTTGACAGTTGACATAATTTTGCTCTCTGATTAATGCTGCCTGTTTTTGAGCCTGTTCTGAGAGCACGGCGCTGCTGAGGCTGTGAAGGACTGTGTGCATGCTTCAGTGATTGCCAAACTTGCTCATAACCATTATTCTGTGCCCATATAATGTTTGAACTCTGGTGAACCATGCCCTGTGATGTGGGTGATTCCCTTCCCATGCTGGAGGAATGATGTCAAGGGACAGAAGCATCCTGAGTTGTCAAGCTGTGATGCCACCCAATTATGTCAGTTGTGTCATGGTGAAAGGATGGTGTCTGGGTACCCCAAGGTGCCCATGCCTTGCTGCTCAGTGCTCTTCTTGTTGGGGTGCTCTATGTTCAGTCACACAAACTTAGTGATTTACAGCTTCAGATGTGCAGATTGTGCAGTGGAACAGGACGTGGTTCCAGCAGCAGATGGTGTTCACCCAAGAGTGCTACAGGAACTGAGATAGGAGATGGCTGAATGTATTAATAAAACTGCTAAAATGGTGTTTAATCTTTCTGTTAGCCTTTGATCATCAGCCTTTGATGGCAGGGGAATGGAAGTTGTGAATACAACCCTGGCCTTTTAAAAAATGTCAGACTACTTTTCTGCCAATTAGATATGAACTACAATAAAAGATGAGATTGGTGCATATGAGAAAAGCATTGGTGGGGAAGAGCCAAGCAACACGGTTTTGTCCTGGGATGGGGCAGAACAGTCTGAAGGAGTCCACTGACGTGGAAAAGAGAGAGAGTTGAAAAATCTTCAGGAGGGTTTTTTGACTTCAAAAGTATTTCTTATTAAGGTATAGACTATAGAAACAGGTGGTCAGCTCTAATGGTGAAGAAGCGGCCAGAGTGGCTCTTGTGGAACCAATGTTGCTCTGCATAATCAAAAATGATGCATAAAAGCATAACATAATAAAGCAAGACAAGAGGATTCTAGTTACCTTTGGTTATAGCTATATAGATTCAAGGACAGGATTTTACTTCACTGGAAGTTCTATGTCAAACTTTAAGGCTGAAATAATAAACAATATAAACATAAATAAATGGGAGCAGAAGGACTTTGCAAAATTGAGCATTTTGGCTGTGTGATGATAGATGGCATTTGCTATTGATTTGTGCAAATGTGTTTAGCAGAGAAAAGCAGAGGAAAGTTCTCCACAAACTTCTCCAACATGATTCTTTCTTAAGCTTATTAAAATGCTTGGGGGTTTTCTTCTTGTAGATATTGTAAATCTTGTTTTATTATTTACGTGCTGTTTTAACTTTTTAATCTGAGAATAATATCATTCTCCCATTCAGCACTTCTTGCAGAACACAATGATGACTTCTGTAGATTTTTACATGAACTTGTTTCAGTTCAAAGGCTTTTATACCTGGGCTGTGTAAATAATGCCTTGTGTGCTGTCCTCTGCCCTTCAGGAATGTCATTGATAGTATATTTTTTAAAAAAATCGCTTCCCCTTCTATTTTTAACAGTATACTTCAGAACCATTTTGATGCCTGGGGCAGAGGAGTACCTGAGTTGAGGTTTATCAGCATAAGGCAAACATATCTCAGAAGGCTTGGCCTTCTGAGAATTTGATGTAATTGTGCAGGGTTCTGCTTTTCTGGAAAAGTCAGCTGTTGTAATTGAATCCCACATTCTTTTAGTTTTCAAGGTTTATTATTGCTTTCTACCAGGGCCAGAAAATAGTTATTTAAGTCCTTTTGAGTCCTATTGGGTGAAACTAATCTGACTAATCCCTGCAGCATGAATAACTCTAGTTCTGTTTGAGGTTATAATGAAAGTTTTGCAGAGTTTTCAGAGATGATTTGTTTCCATGTTTATTGGTTAATGTAGGGGTTTTGTTCGTGTTTTACTTTTAGGATTGCACTGTGGCTGACATGGAAGATAAAGTCCAGACTGTGGTAAGTTATGTTTCTGTTGAAACTCAGCCGTCTGCATTCACATTCATTTCAATTGCTTCTATGCTGGCTGTATTGACAACAGCTTTTCAGTCTCAAGTGCACAAGCATATAATAAAAGTAAACATTAGAATTAATTATTTTGTGAGTGTTCTTAACTGTAGAGGAAATAATTGAAATTTCAGCAGATGGATAGTGTGCGGTGATAGCATGGAGTCAGGTATTCCTTAAAGTTTCATTACACAGCTATATTTCCAAGAGAATTTAACCTCAAATTTTCAAGGGAGGACTAGTACTGTAAAATGATCACAGGCTAAATAAACCAATTATGCCTATGAAGTGCATTTAGCACCTTAATAAGCAGATGCTCTGCCTTATTATGCTTCTTCACGTGAAAGAACTGCCCTGCCACAGAACTGAAGCTCTGGCTCTGTATTTGAGCTTGAGTTTCTAGGATTGTTTGAAGCAGCTTTGTGACCAAATGCAGAGTGTAATGGAATGCTTTTTTGTAACAGTTAATCATTGCTTCCTGCTTTTGACATGAGCCAGGCTGTGCTCTTTGATAAGGCCTTCCGGTAGCTCATAGATGCTTAGGAATTTAGTAGCGCAAGAACTAAAAATATTTTTGTTCATAAATAATGAGACCATGTAAAAGGGAGTTTTCTGCATCTTTCTTTTTCCATTTGTGCACACCCACACCGGAAGTAGGTATTGTTGTTTGGAATTCCCTTGTTTGAGCTGTTCCTTGCATTCACACTTAAACATTGTTTTGATTTATTTTATTGCTGCTCTATAAATCTGACGTAAAATGAAACAGAAAACATTGGAGCTATTGTTTCCAGGGACCATTGTTATCCAAACCAATGTCTTCCTATGGCATAGCTCCCCCCCTCCTTGATTCTGTAATTACATGTCTATTTTGTCTGAATGATTCAAGCCCCTTGTGAAAGGTGACTTACCTTTCAGGTTCCCAAACTGTTTATACCTAACTACTGCACTGTGTACTAATCTTCTCTCCCCTCTCCTTTAAGGTTTTGTAACCTACTTTGGGTGTCAGCCTTGCTTCAGTTGATGCCAAGACAGAAAAAACAGTAGGACGTAGTGAAATTTGTGAGTGTAGAGAGGGCACACATTTTATGACTATTTTTTTTTTCTTCTTTTTTTCATGTTTAATTAGTCATTCTGATAGTTACATGCCATTCTGCTTCCAACTTTACTGACACACATGCCAAGGTCAGAATTAGCCTTTAGTTATAATGTTGGCTTAGGATCAGTTATGTTTTGGTCAAAAGGAAATATGAACTTTGCCTGTGTAAGCATTCCAGAAGAGGTCAGTTCAGAGGCACACTGGGGAGAAGTACTGCAGAAGCATTTAAGTGCTGGGTGGTCCTACCTTATACTGTAAGGTTCTGTGCAGATATGTCAATGGCCAGCACATCACTTTTTGTGACACATGACCTGTTGTATTCTTATAGTGGTAATACAGAACAACATGAAAAACTGTCAATTGTTCCCACAAGAAATCATCAAAATGTCTCAATATTTTAATGAGTTCTATTTTGATTAAAGCAAACAAACCCCAAACACAATTTTTTGGTATATTTTGTGTGGATTTTTTTTCAGACAGAGGATGTGTCAGCATCTGTTAGTGATGGTAAGGTGGCACTAATGGAAACAGGTGGTTTCTGATTTACAGAAATAAAAACAGAATAGACCTGTACAAATGAATCTTCTATTTCAGTGATTTTAGAACTCATTTCTTTTACATCTTTTGAAAACTGGAAGAGGAAGAAGCCAGGAGAGAATTTTCCTAACTGTTTGTTGTATGTTCTCATTGCAGGCTAAGACTTTAAATGGCATTTGTGATAAAGCTATCCGATCAACTACTGACCCACTGATGAGCCAGTGTGCGTGTCTGGAGGAGGTCCATCTAACCAACATTAAACCTGGGGAAGGCCTGGTAAGAAGCAATTCTGGAGTGTCCTGATGTTCCCAGTATTTAATAGGTAGCCCTGTGAGCCAGTGCAAGTGTGTATTTGTAATAAGGTATTTCAAAACTGATAATAACCTGAAGGGAAAAGAGAGAGGCACAAGAAGGAACCATAAAGGTCAGTTGTCAGGTGGTGTACTTCAGTGGCTGCCAGGGACAAATATGCACATTAATAGGCTTGATCCAAAATATAATTTCTGATTCTAAATTGTTGAAGATTTGTATGTTAGCCCCAGGATACTGGAGAATTTTTAAATGGTTGTGAAGCTAGTATTATTTTTTCTAGTTACTGTAACCACTTTTTTTTCAAGGGACGCTGGGGGAGGCAGAAGACAATGAAAAATGATGCTTATGTTTTGAAAGATGATTTTTTAAATGTGTATTTACAGCAAGATTGAGATGAATGTGAGAATTTTGGAGGTTTGCTATTAGGAGGAAAATGAGAGTTTTTAAACTGTTTGATGGCCATGTCTCATTACTGACTCTTGTTCGTCCGATGGGTTCTGCTTAGCTGAGTGCTGGTTATGAGAAACTTAATTTGAAATCTTGGTGGATTTTCTGTCTAAGGAACAGATGTGTTAGAATGAGTTGGAGGGAATTTAAATTGTTACATGCATTTGTATTCACCCCTAGCCCTGAAGGCAGGAGAAATGAACATTTTTAGAGAGAGCTGCACAGTCTTGCTGTGCTATTTAGCTTTACCTAGAGCAGTGGATTTGACTGAATCAGTCATGCATTCTTGAAATTATGGGAAGCTCTTTGTTAATGAACAAGCTGCATCAAAGCAGAATCAGTCTAGCTTGGCCTAAGTAAGAAACAAGGAGGTGGGTGCACCCAGTTGGATACTGACAGGAAAACAGACAGGGAATTGGCTGGACAGGAAGGGTCAAAAAGATCATCTATTTTTCCACCTACTTTTGAAGCAAGTAATAACCTGTGATAACTTCAGGCAGCTAAGCTGCTTTCAGCTCCTGGATAGTGTCCAGTTCTATACTTCTCAGTGTGAGTGTTTCTAGCAAAAAATATAGAAAGGAAAAGTAGTTATGCATTTGTTCATAAATGATAAAATCTATGTGCTGGTCACCTCTTGTGGGAAATCTATGTAATTATTAGTTAATAGCCTGTTTGTGATTTTTATTTGATGCTCTTATTGTCAACACCCACTTCATCAAGTTTGTCCTTGTGTTCACACTCAGCATTAACGTACAGAACCACAAATACTCTGCTGGAACTTCTAGTGCTTATGTAAGCATTGTGGTTATGAGGCTCTCTGTGTATTGACTTACCAAGAGAAGCTGTAAAAGAACAAGTCAGCAATACTTATAGTCCACCTATAACAGTGTGAGTCTGCTCTGTTTGGTGAAACCTAGTAAAACCTGTAAGTGTCTAGAGCAGGCTGGGTAGTAAGGAAATGAAGTTCTGTTCAAGGCCAAAGACTGACAAGGCAGCAAAACTAGCAGTGTTTGGAATTACCAACCAGAGAGCGTTTCTAAGTCTCGTTCCATACACTAGGTGTTTTGAGTCATTATAAATATTATAATAAATTACTCTAAAAGTGATCTGTGAAGATGTTTAGAGTGTTGTGATATTAGACCACACACTTTTCTAGGGAGAATATACAAATTGTTAACTGGTTTTAATAATGTTTTGAGTCTGTTGCCAACAGTGTTTTAGTCAGATAAGTTATGTGGTTTGTTTTGCCTTTAAACTTGTTTTTCATTTTCTCCTTATATTTAGGGAATGTACATCAAATCAACTTATGATGGATTGCATGTAATTACTGGAACTACAGAAAACGTAAGTGAAGCAAATGTAGATTATCTCACAGCAGCTTTGAGCTAGTTCGATTTACTACTTTTTGTCGTTTTAGACTTGATTTACATGGCATTATTATTATATTATTTATTAAACACAACAGTGTTTAAAGCATCATTTGTTTATCCACAGTAAATATTTTGTGCCTGCATGTTTCAGGGTTAGTCCGATTAAACCAGTTTCTACAAGTAGGCAAATTAGTTCAAATGCTTGGCATTAAAGTAATTGCTTTAATAAGTTACTGTATCTGCTGTTCTGAGCTCTTATGGTATCTTGCTTAACAAAGTCTTGGATGTATTAGCTCTCCACTGGCAAAGGCACTCTCCTCTGATGGGAGCATTTAGCTGGTAGTGTGCTAAATTCAGTAATGAGTAATGAAATCAATGAGCTGTCCCGTGACAAAATTACCTTACAGAATAAAAAGACTATGAACAAGTAAGACTTTAAGAGTGGTGAGCTGGAAGGAAGTAGTTGGCAAGAGAGGCAACTAGTTTTTACTGCAGGTGGTTCCTTGTTTTATTTGTACACTGAGTTCTTTGTAGCTGAGAGTTTATTGAAGACTTCTGGGCAGCCCTTGAAGGAGTGGACCTCTAGCCAGCAGCTGAGGCTGGCAGGTGATGCTGTGGTGTTTTCAAACAGGGTCCTACTGTCCAGAAGCAGTGACTGAAAGGAAAAAAAAAAGAGCATAGAGAAACTTGGCTTTTGCAGCAATGCTTTTTTCTTTTTTTTTGTGAATAGGAAAGAACCAGTGGTTCTAATTGTTCCCCTGCGATGTCCAGAGACCAGGCAGTAGAGGGTGGAAATCTGTGCTTGCAGTTCAGAGTGCAGAGTGAAAGCTTCTATAGCTTTGATACTATTGTCCTGGCATAACTCTGTAGAGGATCTGCCACAGAGACCGCTTCTGCTTTTGCAGCAATTTTAACATCTGATGAATGCAAAAGAATGTAATGTTGACTGCTGACAAGCTGCTTCTGCATGTAGGTCTGATTTTGGGTCTGTATTCCTTCTGTAGCTTTGAGTGTTGACCTAAGTGTCTGCTTTTTGTTATCAACACTGGTTCTTCTTTTGGGGAAATACCTTCCTTCGGAGCAACAGAACTTGACAAGTGACTGAGAGATCTGCGAACAACTGATGGCTTTATGGTGGTGTGGTGTCATTTAGATGACCCAGGCTGGATCTTAGCTCAATTTTCTTGCTAGATTTGGAATGGTATTTTAGTAGCTATTCCCAGGAGCTGATGTATGGGAATGTAGTGGAATTGCACCCCTGAATTGACAGTACTGAACAAGGGAAGAACTGGGCAAGTCCATTTGGTATGAGTCAGCCAAGAGGATTGCTGAGTTACACCATCCTACGTGTGACTTTGCATGTCATGTTCACCTAGAGCTAAACTTTGCTCTTTCCTCTGTTCTCATGATGTGATCCTGGTGCTGTGACCCGTCACTTGCTGCAGGAGTTCTTTGTGCAAGGGTCCCCCCTTCCTCAGATGAGCTGTTGGTCACCCAAAGGACAGCTTGAAATGAGCTGTTTTTCACAAACTTGACTCTGGCCCAGCATTTTTTCATGATCTTGGTTGACTCCTATATATGCAGCTTTCTGCTACAGCTTTCCTCTCAGAGGAAGCAAGAAGACAGTGAAGAAATGGGGTTACTCATGATGGCTGGAGCCTCCCACAACTTCCCCATGTTTTCTTCTATTGCTGCACTATTTATTCTTACAGTTTTTTCTCATAACAAAGTTACTTGAGGTCTAAAGGTGTGATGAGGTGGAGAAGGGAGTCCTTGATCCCAGTGCTTAGTTCTGGAGTCACTAGGAAGATCTGGCCTGCTGCCTGGTGGTTACTCATGGGGTGGGGGGAATGGGAGGAGTTGCTGTCCTGTGACCAGGGTGCAGCATGTACCAAGATAGCATGTCTGTATGCTTTGAGTGTTGTCAAGGCTGGTAGGAGTTGGTGTGTTATAGCAGTGAGAGTGTTTTTAATAACTGCAGTAAAGGCTGGTGCATTGCACCAGCTGTTGATAAATCTAAATATTAACATATTTATCCATTTTTTGCTAATGACTCCCCAGAGCTTAGGTTTTGTTCCAAGAAAATTGTATTTTAAATTGTATTATTGTTAGGTATTTGAAAAATACCTGTCTATGCAAGTGTTTTTATCTGCTGACTTTGCTGATTCAGGCAGGCAGTTTCACATTAAAGTCAGAGGCTTATATTTACATTGGAAAACAAAAAGGGAGAGTCCAAAGGATCTATCTTGTGGATTGAAGGGGTTTTGGTCCTTTGTTCTGTACATTCAAAGTCTTAATGTATTTTTAAAATAAATACACATTTCTTTAAAAGCTGTTTAAATGGTTGTTGTGTTAGGGCAGAAATCCTCGTCAGTCCTCTTCCATTACCATCTAAAACTATAGTATAAAGTGGTGGGAAAAGGAGAGCAGAGGCAGTCCCATGACTTAGGTACATTTTGGCCTGTAACAGATGGAGGCTCTGCCTTCTCTTTTCCCCTTTAGTTCCCTCAGTATAAAAATAAATAATTTGATTAATTAATTTACATTTTTCAAGTCATCAGCAGATGTGAAAACTACGTATAGTGAAGAGCACTGCTGATGCAACCTTTGACTTAGATTGGTGGGGGTTGTTATGGGAGGGACAGAGGCCTGCTGCAGCACCTGACTCTTGATTTCCTCTTTGTAGTCCCCTGCTGATCGCTCCCAGAAGATTCACGCTGGTGATGAAGTAATCCAAGTTAATCGGCAAACTGTGGTGAGTAACTTGCAGCATTACAGACCTTGCTCTGCACCCCAGGGGCTGCATGGATGGGGTCAGGACCTGAGGCAGTTCTGGTGTTTTCCTGATAAACTGTCTGAGGCTTTTTAATATTTTATTTTTGTGACAAATTTTATTCTTTGCAATACTTTGATAAAATACAGTATTTCATGTTAAATGCTTTATGCATCATATTAAAATAGTTCATGTTACATTTAAGACCTGTTTTAAAATGCCTTGTTACAATCCACTGAAATGCAGATAAAGAGCTTTAAAAAGCCCTCCCAATAATTTGCAAATGATTCTCCCATCATTTGCATCTGGGAACCTGGATGTAATGACTGCATTTTTGCTTAACACATTAAGCAATGCCTTTCATTGTGAGAAAGAAACATGACAAAAGCAGTTCACTGTGAATCCCTGTGTTAGTCAATTGGAGCATATCCATGTGTCCTTCTAGGACTGGAACCAAGGTATAAAGAGCACTGCTTGATATCTCACTATTTAGTTTACAGCTTAAGTGGAGAACTTGGAAAGAAAATTAAGAACATTGCAAAAAAAGAGCTTTCCAAACAGTCCGACTTGGGGGATTTGGGTTTTTCTTGTTTGTTTGCTTTCAGAAAAGAAATGCTAAATAAAAGATGTCTTTATTCCCTTCCAGGTTGGATGGCAACTAAAAAATCTGGTGGCAAAGTTGCGAGAGAATCCTGCTGGAGTTAGGCTGCTGCTTAAGAAACGTCCTACGGGCTCTTTTCATTTCACTCCTGCTCCACTGAAGAACCTGCGCTGGAAACCACCCTTGGTGCAGGTGAGAGCCTGCCAGCTCCACTCTCATCTCAGGATGGGAATGCCTTGGTGGCAGCTAGAAAAAAGAGAAATCCCAGAAATGCCCCAAAGTGCTCATGTTTTAGTATAGGTTTTAGTATAGCAGATTAGGTAAAATGGCTGTCTTCCTATGGTTCCTAGATAAAAAGGAAAATGTTCTCTTTTGTTTTTCCTTGCAACCAGATAATGCCCTCTTGGTACACAAAGGGACTAGGTGTGCTGAATATTTTAGTTAGTCTATGTGCCACTAGGAGGACTTATCTGAGGCATAATTGCTGATATGTATGGAATTCATCAGCATGGAGCAGTAAATAAATGCTTTTTCTGTTTATCACAGTAATATGTTTTTGCTGAAATAGCTTAAGATTATTCCACATATTTGTCCTCTTTTTAGTCTAGTGTTCTTTTCAATAAATTAGTTAAACTACTTGTTTAAATAAGATTTGGCTCTTGGGCAATTCACAGATTGGGTACTGGGCAGACAGAGAAAGTGATGTTAGTAATTATTAAATACTAAGGAATTGCTTGTTGTATTAGGAAACCTAGGGCTTAATGCTTGCAGGAGCAAACAACCTAACTGAATTTAAACTAATGGTCTGAAATTTTTAAAACCAGGGAGAGTTCCCCCTACTTCTTCTGTTCTGATACAGGTCTCCCTACAGCCATGGGGGTAATTTAAACCTGCAAGATGCTGGTGGCTATCACATACCTCCATGAGGGCAGATTTCTCTCAAAATAAGTAGATGATGTATACTTGACTGTTCGTTCATCCTTCCTTTCACCAATGCACCTGTCCTGTTTTTGTGGCATCATGCCTGATATGTACTACCAGTGTGAAGAGCTGAGGTGGGCTGGCTTACAGGCTGTGCCCAGCAGTGTTTCCTTGGGGGAGGGAGTGATTGGAGAAGAAAGATCTTTGAAACCTTTTCTGTCTCATGGGCAGACAGAGACCTGGAAAGATGCTGAGAAGAGATAGAAATGAGCCGCAAAGATGAGCAATGCCAAACCTATTTTTAATTTGCTTCTCTGGCCCTAGTTATATCCATTGATCCAATCTGTGGTGAACTTTACTATATTCTTGTCTGTGCCCCAGGCATTGGAGTGTGTGGAATAAAGGTAGAATATGCCAGCTTCACATGTCGTGCTAATAATATCTATATTTAACAAATTGCATTCTTTTAATGCATCTAAAAATAGAAGAGGGGGTTTTGTCTCAGTTGCTTTTTTTTGTTTGTGGAATTTACAGGAAAAATAGAACTGGAAAGAGCAAAATATACTTGAGCAATGCATTACCCATGATAGAATTTCTGTGGGAGGGCCTGTAAAGCTAGCCAAGATTAGGGGTGGAGGAAAATGTGGATTCTAAGAGTTTTGAAGTGTTCATACATCAGAGATAGTAGTTCACTAGGGGATGAAAATGGTGCTATTGATTATTATCTTTTTGTGAACGATAAATGAATGATCAGACATTTGATAGCTGTTTAACATTTCAGACCAGTCCTCTACCAGCTTCAACTCAGTCACCAGAAAGCACTGTGGATACCTCACTGAAGAAAGAGAAGCCAGCCATTTTGGATCTGTACATACCCCCTCCACCAGCTGTTCCATATTCTCCTCGGTATGCAAACAAATGTGCGCCACTAAACAGAAAGCTCCTTCACTGCACTTGTTTCTGAGCTGGCTCGCTGTTACAGCTCTGTGCAGACTAGCTTGAGGAAGCTGCAAATCTCCAACTTTCTTCTAGCTGCCTAAATGAGTTGGATTGCTTAAACTTATGCTTAAATGTGTATATTAGTAGGATTGTAACAGATTTTATTACTGGAAGATTATTGCGTGCCACAGAGAGCAGAGTTGTTTCCAGAACATGAATCGATGTCGTCTCTGGATTTGTTGTGGAGTTATGTTTCTGACACAGTTTAAATCCAACTGCAGGCAGCAAGAAGTAATTTTTGTCCCTAACATTTTTCACTGTTGGATTTTTTTTTTTAGCAAGTTGAGTAACTCTTGTGGGAGTTAAGATAGAAAAGAATGTCATGGTAAATGACACCTATCACGTTAAATTTTTAAACTTGCAAGTTGTTTAAAACAAATATGTTCCCACTAAAGGGAAGGGAGAGGCAATACATCAACTTTTATTTTTTTATCCTGTGGTGTAAGCTATAAAAATGCAGGCTTGTGTACATAGCGGGAGGAGGAGTGGTGTATATGGTAAGGCTGACTGTTGTTTGTTCTCAAGTCCATGTTAACTCATGCCAGAACCCTGCCAGCTGATCCGGGAATGTGATGGAAAAGAGTTTTCAGGCAAGATATGAAAGGCAGGCATGCTTCCTGACCTTCCCTGACATTTTAGGTTATGTGTAGATAGCCCAGCACAGAAACTATGACCTTTTGTTGCAGACCTTGTGGGAGGGCACTTGCCTTCTCTCATGTAAGGGCTGATAGAGAGAGAGGGGTTGTATTACTGCAGTTTTTGGGGCAGGAGTGGGAGGAGGGCTGCTCACTTAGGTAGGGTCTCTTTACTGAAGTTGGAGCCACGTTGGACTGCTCTTGCCTTGCTTTTATGGTTACACATGCTCAGTTCTTATTAAAAAAACCCATGTGTTTAAATCCTTTGGCATAATAACAAGCCTATAGATTTAGCAGATGCATGACTTAGTAGTTTCCTCAAATCATTAAATTTCAAGCACATTGTTACATTATGTCCATGTGCTCAATTTGTTTGTCTTTCCTGAAGAGACAGAAAATTATATCAAGCTTCAGATGCTTTTAGACCTGAATCCCTGTTGAAAAGGATGCAAATAGCAATATGAGCTGCAAAACTTTTCCTGGATGATGTGTGGAAAGGGAAAGGCATCTTGACTTTGACTTTTTAAGAAAGCAAATGTGAGAAACTATGGCAGGCAGGCAGAGGAAAAAGGACAAATCTTTTGCCTTCTGTTTGGCCATTTATTTTGACCTCTGCATGTTTTGCTTTTCTCTTGAAATTGTGGTGCATCTGTGTGGTGGTTCTTTCCCTGCTCTGCTTATCAGCCTATTTCCTTCCCTTCCTGGCACAGATCTCCTCTTCTCCACATGGGGAGACAGAGAGCAGTGTTTGGTTTCCCTCCCCATGGCACAGTCTCCACATGGTGGTGGTGTAGGAGAGCTTTCCACACATGTAAATGTACATACATTTCTGGTGTAACCCCTGACTGCCAATTTTGGTCTCTGCATCTCCGTAAATAGCTCCTTCCTATTTACTGAGCTGTAGTATTGTTCTTGTTGGAGACCTGGACAAGTGGGATGTGTGCCATCCAAGGACTGCTATGGATACTGGGATATATATGTGCTTAGACAGTCAGCTATTTGTTTTTATGCCTGACTTGCGTAATGGTTGCTTCAAGCAATAAGAGTGTAACACGTGGGAAAGAGAAAAAAAACCCAGGCAAATCTTAACTTAAAGGGTAGCTTCTCTTCCAAAAGTACTTGCAGAATTTAATCAAAATCATATATATATATGTGTGTATATATATATGTATATATACACATACATAAACACACTATGAATCTGTTTCTGAAACTGAAGGAGGGACAGTTATTGGACTCTTACAATGACTGAAAGGCAGAGTCCCTCAGATGGAGGTAATAGGTGTTACCATTACACATACAGAGACAGATAAATTTGTTGTGCTCCCGAGTCACAGCTAGGTACTGAGCAGGCAGTGGATCAGGGGCTTTGATGCCCTCAGGTCTCATTTATCAAAATCTTTTGCAGGAGTGGAACCTCTGAATTTCTCAGTGTGTTAAATTACTGGCTCATTAAGAGTGAATTAACATGAGGGGGGTAGCTTTCTTTCCTCCTTGTTAAATATAATGAAGTCTTCTATCACCTGACTTATTTCGGGGTTTTTTCCAGCTTGTTTGCAGCACAATGCCAGTTGTCACAGGCATGACTTGCTGCTAGAAGCATCTTTCAAAACTACTCATGTCTGTAGCTTTAAACTCTTTCAAGCCACTAACTGAAGTGACGTGTCCTTTCAGAGATGAAAAGGGGAGCTTTGTGTACGGAGGAGGCAACAAACGCAGTCAGCCACTACCTGGGTCCAAGGGCGCCGAGTCTCCCAATTCTTTTCTGGATCAGGAGAGCCGAAGGCGAAGGTTTACTATTGCTGATTCAGATCAGCTGCCTGGGTATCCCATGGAAGTAAATATCCTGCCAGCCAAGATGAGAGAAAAAACACAGTCCTATGGTGAGTTCATGCCTCTCTTGTTATCGCTGTTGTGATAAGGGCTTTGATCAGTCTGAAATGATTTGTCTTAGAAAACTGCTCGTCGGACTTGATTGATATTAAGGCTATTTGTACAAATTGTGAATGTGAAATTCTACATCTGAAATAATTTCTCTTAAACGCTGTTATTTCTGTAATAAATATCATTCAGCTGAGGTCTGCTGCTACAGAAAGCCATTTCCACAAGTGTTATGGTTATAACATTATATCTACTCCTGCTCTAAATGAGCAAGAGAGTGGCTGTTTAGTCTCAGCACACTGATTTCTTTTCACCAGTGAAAGTATCGTCAAATATTCTTTTTTTCTGCAATTTGAACTCCTTATTGCTTATCTCTCCCTTTGTTTAACTGAGAAAAGCAAAAATTTAAAAATTGGTTTCCTCAGCTTTATGTAACTCCTTATAACCATCAATGTTGTCTCTAGGAAAACCTCGTCCTTTGTCAATGCCTGCTGATGGAAGCTGGATAGGAGCTGCAGAACCCTTCTCTAGGCCAAGAGGATCAGGGAGAAAAGGCAAGGTTTTAGGTTTTATCCCTCATTCTATTCCTCTCCAAACTATCCTTGGGGTTAACTACATGAAAGTGTTCAATTTGGGAATGGGGGATTATGGTTTGCATATTACTGAACTGATGCAAGGTGACCATTGCTGGGTTTAGCAGGAATGCCAGATAGTAACTGTGAATTTCTGAGGCTATTCAGTGATGGGACTCAAATCTTCTGACTTAGACTTTTAGTGAGCACTAAAAGTTAGCTGGAATGACTAGGGCAGATCTGTACTTGTGACTTTATAGCAGAGGTTTACTATTTTGCTCTTGCACAACAGCCCTTTCCCTTTCTACTGCATTTAATATTGATTGTGAAACTACTTTTTTGACAAGTCTTGTGGGTTTTTTTGTTGTTGTTGTGTGGTTTTCTTTTGTTGTTGTTTAGCTCACTGTGAAGGCTGTTGAAGAAGCAAGCTTGTTCACAAATTTAAAATGTAGGGCCTTACTGCTACTGCTGTTAGAAAGGAACGTACTCTGCAGGCATCACTGAACGGGAGAGAGACGGAATCTCACAACATTCTGTGTTTCGTTGGATGTTTTTTTTTACTTCCCACACTGTCCTCTTCCCACCCTCTTTTGCATCTGAAAGACTATTTGAGTCCTATTAAGAGTGGGAAATAAGGATGACTAGTTTGTTTTTGGAATCGGTTATGGAAGCTAATGTCTAATTTTAGGTAAAATCAAAGCTGGATTCTATTATGTTCATGTAAAAGTAGAAGTTGATAATGAGAAGCGTCAACCTGGAGGGATACTAGCAGAGTGATCACCAGGTGGCAGGAGTAGTTTTTGTGTGTATGGTTTTTTTGTTTGGTTTTACCTTTGGATTTGTGTTGCCTTTTTTTAATGCTTGAAATGTACCTAAGTGATGCAGGCTTGTATTTAAGCTGTGCTGGATCAGAACCAAAGGCCTACCTAGGCCAGTAGGATGTCTTCAGTAGCAACTGCCTTGGTCAGGTGTCTAGGGGAGAGTGAAAACAGAGAAAGCATCACAAATCACTTGTCAAAACCAGGGAGGGAAATGCTTACATCTTCACCTGCAAAATTAATTTCTCTTGTCCAGAGTAATATTAGTGGATTTTAAGTTACTCATGAGTTATATTGAGAAGTTTATGGATTCAGCTCTGGTCTCTATAGCATTTTGAATAACGCATTAGAAGAAGGTTTCTTACATCTCACCTATGACAATGATTTGCAGGAAGGTAGTTTGTATCAGCATTTTTGGTGCGTGTGAATCTGGAATATAACAGTCAAATAGTAGGTGTCTTCTCTGTGTATGGACTTACTTCATTATTTGTTACTCGAAAGACATTAAAGATAGAAGAAAACTGTGAATCTATTGATAGCTGCTTATGTCCAGGTGTCTTAAGAACAAAACCCCAGATCTAGATATTTGAAGTGTAACCAGAATACTTTTATAAAAATAGAAAATGTTAATGGAGGGTTTTGAAGTCAGCAATAATTGGTTTTCCTCCTCCTGTTTGTACAGGTGAAGACGTCCTCTGCAGGTACTTCAGCAATGAAAGGATACCCCCAATCATTGAGGAAAGCCCCTCCACACAGCACCCGCTCTCCAGGCCGGTGTCTGACAAGCAGTTAGTGAGGGGAACGGATTATATTCGAGGCAGCAGGTGTTTTATGAATACAGACCTCCACAACAGTGCAACAATTCCTTTTCAAGAGGAAGGTGCTAAAAAGTCATCGGTTACATCATCCACAAAATCCTCCTCGGCGGAGCCCTCGCTGCTGGTCAATTGGATCACGAGACTGAAATTGTTGACTCATTGACTTGTCCCCAGCACCGTTACCAAGTGCCTTTGCTCATTGGTCAGACTTCTCTACTTTGCAGCTTAACTGAGACACAGTGACTAATGCAGTATTCTTTTCCTGGAGAATCTTACACTTTTGCCTTTTTCTTTGTCATTTCTGATGGATCAGAGGGTTTCATAGTGCAAGGAGGGAAGAAAGATAAAGATCAAGTTCCTCTTCCTGGCCAAAAACTGAAGGCATTTATTCCCGTGGAAATGAGTAAAATTACAGTGAGGTAGAGGCCGCACTTGACCTGGAAAATGCGTAATGACTCGGAGGAAAGCATTGCATTACTGTGAAGTCCAGTGGCACTTTAGTTGTCTGAATGCTCAGGTGCAACTGGCAGGGTGTCAGAGTGTGCAGGGCTCACAGAAGTTGTCACTCTCCTGACTGGGAAAATAAGCAAGGAAGCAGCAGTTTCGTGCAATTTGGTGGCGCTGTTTCAAGTACTGCCCGAGATCAGCCTTGAGGAAGTAGTAGTAGTGTTACCGTTCTTTCTCTGATATCCAGAGTTCCTGTGAAGTCTTAGGAAGAGAGTTCTCTTATTCAGAGATTCTAGGATGTTGGACTAATTTAATTATAAATCAATCCAACCTTATATATATAATCTATTTTATTGAAATCACAGTACAGATAAGGAGCACTGAAAACTGCAGTGCTCGTCTGTAAAGGTATATGGATTGCTACAACATGCCAAGGAAATGCATCTGTAGAGGTGGTGAAAGAATATATATTTTCCTTAATTGTTTAAGAATGACTCGCTGTTAACCAAAGTAACCTTTTAAAGACAGTCCTGTTATGAGAACTTTTAAGTGGTTCAGTTTTTGAATGATGTGTTGTTTTTATGAAAAATATGTGCTATCGTACACTGCAATTGTAAGACATCTTGCTATTTTCTATATAGCTCTAATTTTTACCTCTCCAGAATTTTAAAGTAGCATTGGGTATTTTGGGAGGAAAATAAAACTTGTTTAACAAAAGAGGAGGATATTGAAGAGGTATTGTTTAAGAAGAAATGTACATAAGATTGTTAGTGTGCAAACAGTTGTGTTTAAAGTTATTTAAATGCTAAATATAGTTATATATATTTTTACATTTAAACAGATAGAGTTTGTACCTTCCTGTATTGAAGTATTGGGCACAGCTTAGTCAAATGAAAAGAAAATAAGGTTTTGTAGTACCTTCTAATTATAAGACTAACTATTTTTGTAGATGATGCATTGCCAACAGCCTCTACTCCTTTGGTCTTGCTGAAAAGAAGGATTTATATTTAATAATTGGTGGGGAAAGAAGGAAGTTAAATGCTAGTTTGCACTTAGGACTGGGGCAGAAATCACATGTGATAACAGGATGTTAAAACTACACTGTAATTCTGTCTGTGAAGATGTCACTATTCTGCAACGAGCTGATGAAGTTGTGCTACAGCCCCGCAGGGAGAGACAGGATGTTTCAATCACTTCTCGGTTATTTATGTTTGATTGTGTCTCACTAATGACTGGGGAGGCTGGTTTGGACCTTTCTGATCAAAGCAGATATCTGTCTTCTGCCGCTCTCCTCCACTCCCCGAGATGGCAGTCTGTGCTAGAGTCATGAACTGCTGTTGTGCAGTTGAACCCTACAACAGTTTGGTCCTGCCTCCAAGAAAAGGGCTGAAACTGCCATTTTGTAGGCTCTGTGGTGTAGTATACTCCAGCCTCAAAAGGGCTGAACTGTTCTAAAGGTGTTGTCTAAACAAGACTTTTAAAATGGAAATTCTGCTCATCTTCAATGTCGTGTTTTCTGTACTTTAAAAATGAATGGGGGCCATCAAGCTTAACCTCTAATTGTGTACAGTGAATATAGAGGATGCTCTACAGTTTAGGGATAAAAAAAAGTCCCACAGATCTAGGAATGAATCACAGCTGATATCCTTCCAGCTTAACCTGCAAAAAATTCTGCTATTATGCAAAAACTTGGCTCATCTCTTGATGTTGAAGGTACGTGTATCTATCTGATCAAAAACTGTATCTAGACTGACTTCCCTAATGAGTACTATGTAGATTTCCAGATATCCTGCCGTGGTACAGTACTCCACAATACTCGGAATACACTGTCTTGGTAGCGAAATAATGCAGTTAATTGGAAAAGATCATAAGCCCCACAGAAATGGAAAATAATATTTAGTACTCATGTGTATATGTATAGTGAGGATCGTGTACTTTTGAAATATTGAGCAGGCTTCTGTTGTAGTCTGTAGAATATGTAAAAACCAATGCCTTTGGTTTCTCTTACATAACCGTAGCCAAAAAAATCCCCCTATTTTGGATGGTAATGTGTGAAAGGAAATAAGACGTAAAAATGAACACTAACAGCTTGTGGAGATGGAGTGCAGGGCAATTCTCCAAGGCATGTGTTTCCTCTAGTATCATGGACAGTTAAATTAATCAGTGTTTGAATTCTGGATGACCAACAAAGTTGGACACAGTGCTGAGAGTACTGAATACTAATTTTGTGCTAATCAATGAGCCAATAACTTTTCCTCCCTCATAAGCAGGGTTTGTTTTAAAAACAACGTGCTCTTTGGTGCACATTGAACAGAAAGGAGAGAAAGTAAAAATCCAAAACTTAACCAAACCAGGAAACAGATGGTGAAGACTAGCTTTATAGTTGGAGAGGATAAAGAATTTTCTTCTTGCATAAATGTTTCTTTAGTCCAAATTTTTCATCCTGTTTTATTACACTGCCATGAGGTAGTGTTCACAAACTGCTCTATACCTGCAGTCACATCCTGAAGAGACCGAATTAAACCTCTCATCAGGCTTTAACTTAGATCTTGATGAATTCAGCTCAAACTCTTTTTTGCAGGTTTTACTTCCCTGGGAATTTTACTGCATTCATCATTCAATTTTTGGAATATCTTACGCATGATCTGGGCAGAAAGGCTTTTGTGCGTATGCATTCTCAGAAATGCCTTTGCTAGCAAGATTGGTATCTCAGAGGAGTGTGAACGTTGGCTTCTGCTTGTGTTTTCTGCACTAAAATATTCTTCCCCCAATTTCCACCGTACATCCTAGTGCACCATCTCAAAGTGTGGGATAGAAATGCTTTTAGGCAATTGGAAAGAAGTGTTGCGTTTTTTGGAGTAACCTTTGTCCTGCTGTACAGATGTGGCTTCTTTCTTCTCTGTAGCCTGAGCTTTACTTTGCACGTGCTGTAGTTATGGAGCACGTGGTCTTTGTGACTGACACATAGGAATGCTTTTGTCTCCTTGCAAACTGTAAAGTTTTTATAATGGACAAGAGCTCTTGAGGAAGCCACTGACTTAATTCAGCATACTCTGTGATTCACTTGAAGTGTAGAAAGAGCGCTCCAAAACAACTTGGTTTGGAGAATGAAAAAAGAGGGGTCAGGCTAAGCTAAGATCCGTGTTGTGTCGAATGCTGCTTCAGCTGTGTGACAGGAACTCAGCAAAGAAGATGCCCCACACCACTGCAGCATGCACATTTGTATGATGCTAGAATATGAAACAAGGGCAGTCTTTCAAAGCAGTTATATATAGTTCCACACACCCCACTTGAGCTGTAAGATATATGACAAAAGCAGTCAAGAGCTGCTGTCAGTGTGTAATTTCACTAAATTCTGCTGCCTGTGCTGCTGCTGCATCAGTTATAAATAGTAACCTCTCTTTATCCTGTTGCCTGCACAGTGCAAATCTCTAACCATCAGTTTTGTCTTCCTTTGTGATAGTTAGCAACTGCTGGTAAGATTGTGTCATTCCCACAGGGCCTTGAGCAGTGGTCCAAAAGCTTAATTAGTTTGGGTTGTTCTGGACTTTGTCCAAAAGTGGAAAGTCAATTTTAAAAACAATATTACTGCTCCAACATCACTTAGAGTTGGGTTTTTGGTTTGTTTTTTTGTTTTTTTTTTTTTTTATGCGTACTAGATATGAAACAGGCAGCAGTTGTCTGTAGCACATACTTTGCCAGTGAAAGAAAAAAATGAGGATTACATACTCAGTGGAGGAAAAAAAATTCCAGACCTTTGGGTGTCCTCCAGTTCCTGCCAGTGGGAGAGATGTGTTTGTTTTAGCATGACACAGAATAGATGTAAACATTTCTTTTTAAACCTCCCTGTGTGGTCACCTCAGTTATTCAGGATGATGTAAGCCACCGACTTTCTCCCTTACGTGGTTATGGAGTTACCCAATATATATATTTTTGGGACAGAGCAAAGATAGCTTGAGCAATCACGTGATTGATTAATGGGGTATGAAGACAGAGTACTTAAGCATAAAATAAGTGCCAGGGAGTGCCAAGTTATAGGGAGAATCCTTGGGGTCAGTTTATGATTGTGGCTTCTGTTTGTTCTCTGGTGAGGAGGGTGAATGTTCTCTGTGGCAGACAGCAGCCAAGGAATCAGAGGATAAGAAGTCCAGTTTGTTGTGCCATCTTCAGCTGAGAGGGGCAGTTGCTTGGGCTTTTTTGGTTTGTTGGTTGATTGTTTCTGACACCCCACACCCTCCTTGGTAAGTGTGGCCCTTTTTCAGTGCAAGTGAGCCAGAGTAGGAACTGTTGAAATGTACCTGTGGAGCAGAGATAAGATCCTGATGGATCACTGGGCTGTGCTGACTGATGGTGCTCAGCCACCACGTGTTTAGATGTGCTCTGCCTTTGAACATGAGGAGCCTCAGACCCTTGTGACCTTTGCTTAGAGGCTCTTTTGTTTGGGCAATATTTACTGAGAGGCTTAAAATATGCCACAGTCTAAACTGATATTTAATGTTCTGACTGTGTATTTAATGTTTTGTTTTTGTTCTTTTTTTTTTCCCCCAAGTAATTGCATGCTTCTCAGTGCTACTTATTAATATGTTTTCCTCTTTCATCCTCCATTAACTGTTTTCAGTACCAATGTTTGTAATGAAATCATCCCATATTTCCAGTGAAAATGTTCATAATGCCAAGTACTCACAAATGAGCCATAAAATTTTAATCTGTAAACTGTAAAAGAGCCCCAACCAAACAAAAATCCATTTAGCAAAACACAAGAAAAAACACTTTTTCTGCCTTGTGAATAACAACTTCATGAATAATAATAATGAAACTAAGGATTTTGATCCAGGTAAAGGATGAGACAAATTTTAGTGGCTGCATCTTGGGTAATTTGTTTGATTTTATTACATGATAGTAGAAAGTGAGGGCTGTAGTTCAGGTCTTGTAGGTTCTTGCAGAGCAACTGTGCTTAAATGTGTCTCCCCAGATTATGACCAAAGGCTTTCTTAGGTGTCACACGGTTTTAGCTGAAACTCTCTTTCCCATGTCACTGAATGTCCCCTTGAACATGCAGAAGTCTTAATATTGTCTGTCCCACAGTGTTGCTGACCACTGGTTTCTGGGGGGAAGTTGGTATGAGTTCCTATAAGTGAGTAGGATGAGAGCAAAACAAATGGTGTCCTAAATTAATTATTTCCCTTTTCCTATGTCCTTCTTCCTCTCTGACCTTTTCCTCCCTACATTATGGCTAAGGGACTTGCCAGGAATTTATTTCACAAACAAACAGCTATGAAGTCTTTAATATTTATAGCATAATCAGTTTGTTTTGATGGCTGAGATAGTTTCGGCTAGTCTTCCAGCAGAAATAGTGCTGCCCACAAGACAACACTTCCAAGTTCTTGATTCGTATAAGAATTCCCCTCTGCTCAGTAAGGTGTTGGCTTAGACTCTGCTTTGAAGTTACTTAGACCACCCCAAGCAGTCCTTGGTCCTTAAGGCCCAGACACAACAGCTTCTTATCACTGGATAGGAAGAAAGATCTGGTTTTTCTCCTCTTTTAGAGTTTTGTAACTCTGGATTCATAGGTTGCATTGGAGAGATGGCTGTGGACCTCCTGCCCTCTCCTGCTGCCTGTGCATTGAGGTGGAGGGACAAGAAGGCTAGGGGAATCCCATCAGCTGAAGCAGCAGCGCCTCTCTTCCCTCCCTAATGCTCAGGATATGAGTGACAGGCCTTCAAATAAAAAGCTAATGGGACAAGATACGTGATTTGCAAAGTTTTTCCTGTGGAAGTGTGAAAACATTGTGGAGGGATGATGTGTCACAGTGTTAGCACAGAGGTAATATGAGGGAGCCATTATCTAAAAACCGGAAGGGTTTGGTAGCATGTGAGCTGGTGTGGCACAGGCATGTTTCACCTCGTGCTGCACAGAGAGGCCTTTATTAAAGCAAAGGGGATGAGTGAGCTGGGGCTGTCTGGGAGAGGCAGTGAGGCAGATACCCCGGGGTGCTCACACCTGGGTGAATCTGACCACAAGAAATGCATTTGACCTGCTACTGACTATGGCTGGCTGCTGTGCGTGGAATGGATGTGGTCAGTGTGGGAAACAAGGCTTTTAGAAGGATGTGGAAGAGGCTCAGGTTTTGGCACCATGATTCATTTTCCCAGTGGTTGACCAAAGTGGGGGAGGTGTGATGGCAAGCTGTGATGAGAAGTACTCCTGCTATCTTCCTCCCTATCAAGAAACGTCGGGGCGTGAAAACAAACATCACCAAAGTCTGAAGTTCAAAAAATCTAAATCATGAACGGTAACCAAAGCGCATGACTTCTCCCACAGGCCACTCCTGCAAATGTGGGTATTTCATCTAGCTTGCAATGGAGTATTTGGTGTGTTTTCAAAATGCAGAAGATTTTAAACGCCCTCTGGTCTCACACAGTGTTTGCTGTTCATGTAGCTGACTGTGAAGAGAGACATTTTGGCTAGTGAGGCTGACTCTGGTAGTGTTGTCTTAGGACAGGAGCTGTAAGGTGAGGACTGCAACACCCTGACTAGTTTGATACAAGCTTTTTCGGTTAGATGTGCATAACATACCTACATTTTAAAAAGAAGTGAAAGTCAGTTATAAAATCACAGAAAACATAGGAAAGCCATTAGTGGGAGAAGAGATGTTGCCACAACCTTGTTCCCTGGTTGCTTTCCAGCACTCTTGCCTAGTTTGCATCCATAGGACAAAATTCCAGGTGCTGCCCTAGTGGAAAGTGGCACACTGTGTGACCCCAAAGGCTCATTTCCATTGCTCAAAGCACAGGCAAAGCAACATTTCTGTTGTTTTTCTCTAGGTCTTGAGTGATTTCCAGTGATGACTAGTCTATTCAGTCTGTTGCCACCTTCTACCTTTGCTCAGGGTGCCCTTGCTGAGCACCTCAGGCAGTTTTGGCATTGTCACACTTGGGTGGCTACAGAAGGCAGTGTTGTGTTCCACCTGCTTGTGCTGTTTCTGTCGTTCAACATAAATAAGAAATGCTCCTGCTAAGTAAGCAGGATTTGTCGGGCAAGAGATTCTGTCCTCAACATTAGGTTTGATTGTTCCTTCTACTTTTTTCAGTCAAATCTGATTGGTTGATTAGAGCCATTTCTGATTTATGATTGAAAGAGTGAAATGAAAATAGGATCTTGTTGATGAAGATTCAAATGAACATTTGAACAAATTAATAAAGGTCAAAGAAACTAGAGAAGTAAAACCAGGCACTAATTCTTTATCTGAGCAGTGCTAAACAAAAAATACACAGAGTAAATGTGTAAGTGTTTTACATTTGTGTGGGGTTTCATATCTCAGCCTACTGTCTGGAAACTTTTAATGTTTTTCTCCTACAAGTTTCTTGACAATGAGCTGCAGGTAACTGTGGTATGCTTATGAACAAGCTGCTGCTGTATTATTGTGCTGCTGTATTTTGGGAGCGCAGACTGCTTGCTACACCTGGGTTTTCTGTTCCGTTCCAGCTCTCTCACTCTAAAACCCTCAGGTTTTAAAACATCAGGTGGCTTTCAAAATTATAAGCTCATCACTAGATCCTCTTTTCACTGTCCTACTCAGTTCAACTTTTGAGAACAATATGAAATGCATTTTTAAAGGCTGAAGATGCTGCAGTACATAAGCACAGGTAGATGTAATTATTGATTGGTTTGAGAACTGGAGCCATTGTAAGGTAACAGATACACTGCTGTATTTAAGATGAAAAGTTGTTCTTCAAGGAAAAATTGTGTTAAGTACTTGGACTATTAAATACATTCTTGATTCAGAAATGCACAAAGCACCATTTGTGCCACTTAAAGTTCACATGGAAAAGCTGAATCATCCAAGCCATCTGAATGATGCAGGCTATTTAGTAGTTGTTTTCTTCAGCAGGCAGCTGGTGATCTCTCTTCCTGTATTCAGGGTTTGGGTGGGGGAGGAAAAGGAAGACAGAAAGGAGACTCCGGGGTGGGGGGAGAAGCTATTGCTTCATGTGTGCAAACTTTATGGTTTTCCTGAGAACTCTCTAAATTTGTGGTAAGTTTAAACTGTATTAAGAGGATTGAATAGGCAGTATATATTGTAACTAGGTTATAAAGTGTTTTTATTTTAAAGTAATAATGCTTTATGAACATTTTAGGCATAATTTATTTATTATAAGTTATATTTCAAGCAGTTCTTAATGGAGGAAGACATGGGGATATGTGCTAGGGCAGGGAATCCTTCACGCTTGGTAGCTTCTGTGTCTCCTGCTCCCCTCTTGAAATAAGGAGGTGATGTGTTAGATTCATTGCCTCAGTCACTAGCCAAAAAACGGGAACTCAATTTCTCTTGTGCTGCTCATGTTGTAAACTTAACACGCAATTTACACGTTAGCCTACTGAAGCGCAGTGGTAGTGAAGGGCTGCTTAGTGCTGAAAAACTCCCAGGTTAGGAGTGGGACAGATATGTGACAGGGTTGGAGGGAGCAGTAGTTTTGCAGAAAACCCCACATGTACTCCCTGCAGCTACATCCTCAGTTTTCTACGTTTAGGATGTATCTATTTTTCTGTGGATGTTTTGTTTATATTGACATTGGTGAAGAAGTTTTCTTCTTCTTTTTAAATGATCTATCCCTTTATTTCAGTCTGGCTTACCTATTTAGATGCTAAGATTTTTTTTTCTTTAACAAGCCTTGTCTTGTAGTTTTAACTTCCTGAGTGTGCTGTGTTGGGGATTTAATTGTTCTCTATTGTACCAATTGGTACAGTTGAAGGGGTCTAAAGAGCAGCAGAATGGAAAAAGCAGTGCAGAGAGGCTTTGCTCAGATCTTGTTTGTCTGACTTTTCTTTGGGTTTTTCTTTTTTCCCCAAAGTTGAAGAGACACAGCCAGCAGGCATTCAAATCTTCTTTTGAGTCTAAACCAAACTGTGTTCCTCTATTGGTGTGATTAATGAGCTGCCTGGGAATTGATGGCAAATTACTTGTATTTCTAACCAACAGAGAACAGAAAAAAAAAGGACTGGGGCTCTAGTTCTCAGCAGATTCTTCAAGAAAGCCTCTCATTAATTGTGCAAGGGGGGCACTTCCAGTCCTTTTGGTGGCTGTCATTTTAGGGCTGGCAGTGCCTGCAATAACCTGAAGTACTTACCACAGCAGGTAGTTTCAGCGAGGGGACAATAGCCCCTCTTGCTTAGAAAACATTGGCCTTTGACAAAATATGAAATCAAACAATGTTGCATAGTCTTAAGAAAAGATGACTACATTGATGTCGTAAGAACAAACATTAAAGATTTATGTAAGAAATTTATGGGACAAGAGACAATAAGCTTAAATTACAGCACAGAGCTTGAATTTGGTTGAAGAACCTTGATGTCAAGGAGAGTTGAGCACTGGTTTAAGATGCTGAAGGGAGCTGTGGAACCTCCATTGTTTGATGTCTTTAAGAACAGGTTAGGCGGCCTCTGTCAGAAATAGCCGAGTATAATTGATCCTGCTGGGAGGGACAGACTTAATGATCTCTTTATGTCTCTGCAACCCTATGAATTTGCAGAGATGTGAGTAGGCTGTATGTGATTGCATCCTGGTAGAGTTCATCAAGTGCTTTCAGACCCTTCTGGATAAAAGCCATCATGCACGCTTCACCAGAACCCTAATTGAAACTTGGATGTTTAAAGGACCCTGAAGCAATCAAATGAATGCAGGAGAAGATGAAGTTCAGGGGCACCACACAGGAAAGAGGGACAGAGAGCACTAACATTCAGAATCAGTAATTTTTCAGTTTTGTACTTATCTAGAGTAAAATCATCATCAAAAATTACCATTGTCATTCCTTCAGTTGAGGCACTTGCAGAACGTTACAAAAACACCACTTCTTGTTTTGAAGAACTATGGGGGTTTTCCTCTTAATAGAAGGAATGTGTTAGGAATGGTGCTACGCTTCTGACAAAGGAAAGCATATTGATAGCTCTAAAATACAGTTTGGCCTTTTAAAATCAAGACAGTAGACCTACGGAATCTTCTCTTTTATACTGCTTCCTGATAGAGTTGAAAGACACATCCCCACATCCCTGTCATTTCTAATGTAATTTTAAATTTTTAAAAAGGAAAATAACTTGCAGACAGGTAGGGCAGGGCAGCTCTGTGCTTATGGAAGTAGCTTGTTTCTGTATGTAAGCTCCGTGTTATAACCAGCTGTGAAGCAAAAAAGTAGCCACCTTCATCTTTTTTTGACCAGTGGGGTATGAACCTTATGGGGAGACACATGGGGGTCTTGGATACCAAGAAATTAATTTCTCATGCAGTGCAAATCATCAGTGGCCAGAGTCTCCAGAAAGCGGCACCAGATGTCTGGAATATTTTGACATTCAAGTCTCTACTGTAGAAAGCTCCAAAGAGGAGGAAGTGAAAGAATGGTGGCAAGGCTCACGCAAGCAGTTTTAGGGATGTGGAACTTCATTTGCACATGAGTGTGACAGCTCTTTTCAGCAAAAAGCATGGTGGGAAGTGGGATAGCTACCATTCAAAGGACTGAGCCATCTGCCTTTCTATGTCTTCAAGGAACAATGTCTGGTCTGCTGCTTTTATCTCTTCTGTGGAATATTTACTCATTCCATAAGTAACACATGTGCTTCTGCAGACCTGTCAGTATTGCCATCACTATGATTCAGAGTGCACGTAACACCAGTAGTTATTTTAGGAAGCAATAGCTGAGTCTCTGCATCAGATTTCAAGATACATTTTTGGGCAAGCTTTCAGATCATCCATTTATATGCACTTTGTGTGCTTTGAAGTGCCATTTTCAGATAAGTACTGATTAGTCATGCAAATAAATAGAGAAATTTTAATTAGGGCAATTTCAACATGACTCGTACTGTGGACAAGAGCCTATGTAAACATATTAAATAGGTAGTTTATTAGTGGGAACAACCTGGGATTAAGGGTATTGTGTTTTAATTTTTGGGGCGGAATAATATACTTTGCAAAGTAACAATGCAAGAGAGTAACAGCCTAATAAGCTAAAAACCAATAACAAATAACCTCTGTTTTTAAAAGTATTCATAAAATGGTCAGTGAGATATTTGTGTCTCCTCATGTCAGCTTGAGTCACAGTACAACTCCAAGTAAGCTGGGCATGCTTGTGTGCTGCCTGAAATGTGGCAGTCTTGCCACCTGGTCAGTCTGACACTACTTAAATATCCTCTGGTGCTATAGTAGCTTTGTTCTGGGATGTGACATCACTCTTCTGCCAGGACCCTTTCTTGCAGGAACTTTTTCTGTATGTGTGTGTGTGATCCGTCAGCATCCTGACTGGGAGTGACAGCAAGTGACTGGGATGTTTGCCACGAGGCCTTCTGGTGTTATGTAGAAGGTGTGTGAAGTGTTGCTGGATCATTCTATATCTACGTCAGAGTCACTTTTGTATGTGTGTGCAATTATATGTAAGGTGATTTGAAATGGAGGCCAGGATCAAGGTACTGTTTTGCTATACTTGCTCAGGAGGGTTTCTGAACGTTAGAGCCAGACCTTTCATGTTCTTGGATATGGTTGCAAACTGCACTGTTGCTTTCCTTGGAATCAGGATTGGATACCTCTGTGATGAGGAATGGAGCAGAATGCCAGGCTATTGTTATTGATATGTGTGTGTTTATCACCTTTGATGTAGTATCTGGGCAATGTAAGTGATGAATATTTGATGAACTACGGGAATAGATCCATGAAATGATTCCTTGTCTCTTTGTTTTTAGTGCCAGGACTTGCTCATAGTGGAGTGTGCCAAAGTTAACCTCCAATTAAAAATCAGGAGAGGCAACAGTTTACCCCATGGTAAACACCATGTAGTGGCTCAGTTTACTCTCTGTCAGTTAGTCACAACACCCACAGTCTTTAATTTATGACTAAAATGCAAAGGTGTAATGTAAGTGGATTTTCCAGTCTGGTTTCCTAGTTTCAGTGGAATTAGCCTGAGCTTTATATAAGTATAAAAGTATTTACATATGTGTATGCCTGTGGGTGAATGTATATATCCATGCACTGAATTCTGTTTAAACTACTCAACCATGATATTTGAGATGGAACGGCATGACTTGTCAGCTCTGTATTTCAGATTCAGTCTTTTACCTTTGCTAAAAACCTTCTAAAGAGCTTAGACTTACAAACTATCATCAAGGAACATGCTGCTGTTGTCACGTTTCCCTGTCCGCAAAGCCCCCTTACCTAGAAAGAGGATAAAACCAGGCTCAAGTGAAAGTTTAGTGAAACAGCTTATGTGTAACTTCTCACTTTATGCCTATATGAGAGGTATATTTATCTTTTTTGTTTGTTTTTTTTTCTTTAAACTGAGAATGTGTAAGAATAAATTTTCATAATCATTGAAGTTGCAATTCCTACTCAGTAGGTATTTGAAGTACCTACAAAAGTTCAGTGCAAAACCTATTTTTAATCATTGCTATTCTCCTTTGAGTGTAAAGGTTACACTTCAAGTGCAGCTATGTCTATCTCTGCCTTTTTAAAAAGGAGTCAAATTTCATTTAGAGTTGTACTTTGAAAAAAAACCCAAACAACTGCTGTGACTTCATGACCTTTCTAAAATGTGTTCTCTGCCTTTTAAATAGGGACTTTCACTTGAATGAATTTACAACAGATTTTCCTCTCAATCCTTCACACTTAGGTCTTGGCTTCATTCCAGAGTGTAGAAACTAGATTTGTAATTGCCTTATTTACAAGGTAGAGTTCCCCCTTCTCCTTGTTTGCTTAACTTGTCAGCTTTAGACTATTAGGCGCCACTTAACCTTAAAAAATGCTTTATTTCTATTCCTTTTCTGATAAATATCTATTCTCCTGAAAAACCATCATCAGAATGAACAGAAAAAGTGGATTATTCTGAATTTATTTGTAATATAAGAGACTGAGTTTAACAAAATGGAAGAAACTAGATAAAGTGGTCCTCAATTTGATTAGAAGATAATTTGACTTAAAATTTCTGTTGTACTTTTTTTTTCCCCAAAAATTACAGATTTAGATAAAATTTGGGTAAAACAGTGGTCTGAAATTCCATTCCAGGCTTTCAACAAGGCTCAAGCATGGTAAATATTTTGGGGAACAAAACCATTATTCCCAATGGCTTTTGGCTTGAGATTGTGGGTTAATTATTTTTTTTACTTTCAGTCTCTGCCTCTTGGATACCTGACTGGCTCTAGAATACACAGAACCAGCACAGGGACACTTGTTGGGAACACTTGTTCTTTCAGGACATGCTTGAGCCTTTCTCTCTCAAATGTGCCATCCTGTGCCTTTCGGCTTCCTTGCTATCCAAAACAGCTCCTTGTTAGTACTTTAGTCTTCCCAATGATCCTATCAGCAGGTCCAGCATTCTCTTTAGGAAGAGAAAGTTAATGGGTGAGAGGTAATGTAGTTCAGAGTGTGTTTTGGGACCAACAGGCTATAAGAGAGATCCAGAGTGAGCCGTTTATCTTCCCACTGTCTGTCTTCCCCACTGGACTCCTCCCACTACAGAAAAGGGCAGCAGCAGCTCCAGGTCCTGCTCACAGGGGTGGAGGAGGAGAAGGAATGATGCCTCCTCTTTGCTAGGGTAAGGCTATACCATGGATGCATACAGAAACCTAGACCTCATCTGGAATTTCTGAACAGTGTTTTGCAGCTATATTGTTTAAACTTTTTTCAAATATCATTGTGTGAGCAGCTGGCACTTGCTGTCTGACTGATGGTGCCATTAGGCTTTTATCTGTGTGACTCTGCTGTAGGAGAGCACCAGAGGAATTACTCAGCTAGTTGGGCTGCTGAGGGCTTGTCAGTGGTGACTAACCCTGGTTGTATTTTCTAGTCCTCTCAGCCCTCTCTTTCTTCTTATCTCAAATAGATTGTGAAAATATTCTGAATGGTAAAAATTGACTTGTCCTTAACAGTGGAAGCGGCAGATTATGTATCACAGCCTGGAGTAAAAGTCCTTTGGAAATTGTTTGCTTACATGATTTCCTGTGTGGATTTTTTTGTGGCATTTGACTGCTTGGCTGAACTGTGTGGGTCTCTGCTTCCAGACAAACTTTTGCAGTGGGATAAAGATGTTTTATTGTTCTTTGTGGATGTATGAATGCTGGTATTCATATAAAATACAACTTGTCTAGTCATGCACATAAATAAAAATCCATTCAAGATAATGATTACAAAAAGGGAACGTACTTATGTCAGATAATATTCTGTAAATACCGACAATAATGAGGTTTGTAGAATGTACTTAGGTCTTGGTCCTGCAGGCAGTTATCAGCGTGTGAATACATTCATGTAGCACTGTTGATTTTAGGACTGCTGGAGTTTATAAGATTAGTCTAAAGACTGTGGAACACACATAGTCATTTTGTTAAACTCATCTAGTTTAAAGTGTTACCGTCTTCAGGCTGTGGTCATATGTGTTTTGTATTTCCTTACTGGGGGGAAGACCACCCCAGAGGTGGCTGTAGCTGTTAACTGGGAACTGGCAAGTTTTGAGTGCAGGTCCCAGAGCTGCTGCAGCCTGCCTGCCTTCCCTTCTTGCATCTCAGCTTTAGGAAAAGGAAGGTCACAGTGGAGAAAGTAATGTTTGATTCTCATACTGCAAAGTCTTAGAAGAGTGAATATTTTCAGAAGTGTGGGGCAATCAAGAACTAGCCATGGCTCCTTGTGTTTCCTATTTGGGGCCAATAGGATGACAGACTTTTTATACTGCATGTAGCTTGTTGCAAGATTCAGGTGTGAAAATTCTTATAAATCCCTTCAAGTTTGACATCCAGAAGGAAACACAGGGTAGCTTGTTGGGCCTCATCCGCAAGCTAAAACAACCAAATTAAAAAATTACTTTGTAGCTAAATCACTGTTTTAAATCATTCTGTTTAAAACCATTAAAAACAAGACTGAATTTATTAGATTTACTTTTTTTTTTTTTAAGAAAAGATTTAAAGCACATACATGTTCAATATGGTGACAATTAGCACTGCTAAGTATACTTGTAGCTATGCTTTTTGATACCTTGAAGGCTTATGAGATGTGGTCTCTCGGCAGACATTGAGCTCTTTCCCACACCATCACTGTTGTTGAATTGACTGAAATGTGAAAGTCCAGATATCTCCTTAGGGGATAGCCTCATGCTTTATCATGTGCATGTGTGTTAGCAGAATTGAGATTTGATTGATTTCATGCCAGTGAAAAATAACATATAGCTGAGTGGTAATGGAAACCTGGATACAATGAATAGCAAGAGAAGAACTTAAAGGGAAAGAATGAGAATAAGAAGCCTAATTTTTAGCTTTGCTATATATAGAAAACACCTCAAGGGTAAGCACATACTGTGTTGTATAAATACATTTAAAATGTTTTTTGTAGGCACATATTTTCAATGTGTTGTCATGATCAGAAACACATGTAGACTCTGAGAAGTTATGTGAAGCATTCAGAACCCTTGCTCATGCGTGTAAGTAAAAGCTATGCACAGTCTATATGTGTGTAAACATTCAGCTGGAGGAACAGCCACATAAGAACTACTTCAGAACCATCTCCAAGTCAGGAAGCCACAAATTATAGGTCTGAAATTTGCCACACTGGCATGTCTACATAAATAAAACCAACTGGAAAGATAGGAGAGAGGAAAAACACATTTACAAATAGTAGTAGGTTAGAGAAGAGGAAAAATGCTAAACCCTTTTCTTGGCTCCAATCAGAAGGTAGGACAATTATTACAGGCAGGAGCTTGCAGACTTTAGCTAAACAACTTCCTGGTGCTGAGTATGAGTCTTGATTTTTATTTACGTATATGCATACAATCAGGGCTTTACACATAATCATTATTTTGAAAGAAGCCAAGAGGGAACATGGTTGGATTTGTTTTTTCCCTTTCCAGGTACTTTGTCATCATCTTACTCCCTCTTTATCTCTGCCAAGTCTTTGGGATGGGATGATGTCATCTTCTTTATCTACCTAGTACCTACCATGATGAGCCCTTGATCTTGACCAAGGGTGTTGGCTGTTTCATGAATGTTGAATTGAGAAGCAGCCATACGAAAGCTGAATTTCTGTTGCAGACAGCAACACTTCAGCTAGGGTAAATACAACTGATACTTGTAAAACCACTGAGACAACTGCTAGTTGTCACAAAGCCTTATTTAGGTCTCATTACATCAGTCCTCTTCCAGTCCTCCCAGCTTTAGCCTGTGCCAGAGCAAACTCCCAGAGCTTCTCTCCCCACTTGGTTGTCACACTTGAAACTTGGATTCTGCTGCAGCTGGGCTGATGGAGGCTTGGGAAAAGTAGCTGCTCTGAATGTTTGGTCGCTTCTCAGCCCCAGAAGTTCCTGGAACTGAAGTAAGCTCAGCAGGTAAAACACAATTCTTGGAACTGAAGAGTAAGAAAAGGGGATGTCAGTAGATCTGAAGAAAGCAAGCAAAATCACCATTTGTGTTTGTTTGGAGTTTTTTCTGTCTCTCTGAAGGGACTCACTGAGCAGAAGTATAATTGGCTCTGATGTGGAGCATCCCCACACGGTAGAGAAAGTCTGGTGCTCACTTCTTCTCATGCTTGTATCTGGGAGGTCTGTAGCACAGCTGGTGAGAAGGTAGCAAGAATCACTGCTCTTCCTACTGCAGTCTTCTTGGAGCTCTGTCCATGTCCTCTGCTTCATCGACTTGGAAGATGTAAGGAAAGAGGAAGAGAAGGGAAAGAATTTTGTAAGTTGAGGAAAGTTCCTTACTATCTAGCAGCGTCTGAAATTTTTAAATGGTGGGGTAAAAGGAAGAGTTTTCTTGAGATTGAATGTTATGAAACTAGAATTGAAAACACAGGTTCAGCTCCATCATCTGTCTTTTCTGCAGAAAAAAAAAAGTAAGTGCCTGGAAGCTGAAGGCTTTCTATAGGGGAAGGATGGGTAGGTTTAAAAAGTTTAGTTTTTCCTTAGGCTCTGCTGTCAGACATCATAAGCAGATAACCCATAGGAAAATGACTGTCAAGAATGCATTGACACTAATGCTGTTATGTGAGGACTGGAGCACTGGTAGCCCTTGGACCAGAGTTGCTTCTGTGAGAGACTGCCTCCTGTTCTTGTTCCGAGAGCTGGCTTCTGTGTCATTGTAGCTTTGGCATTCCCATCAGCTTCATTAACTTAAAGTCATGAGAGTTTGGTCAGCAGTTTTGAGGTTTTGTATATTTTTATCTCCTGTGTTGAAAGGCTAATTGCTGCTGCTAATGAAGTGGATAGATCTCAGCCAGCATTTAATAACAAGTACTTGTTTTGGGTGATGACTGGGAACTGCAATCCCCACATCTGGGGAGTAAAGTTCCTAGTGTTTTGTGGATTTACATCTGCCCTTCACAACACTTCCATCTGCAGGAGAGAACAGCCATTGCTTTCCTTGGATGATTTGAGGAATTGAGAGGTAAACCAAGCTTTCTCAGCACTGCAAAGCAAATGGGGGAATGGAAAGGCCTTGAACTGTAAACCAGTGCTCTTCTGCAGCTGGACTATCTTCTCTGCTGTCACTCTCCTAACTATTCTGTTGCTGTGGATAGTTCAGTAGTGCATGGCAGTGGTCACCACTCATTATTCAGTCTGAAATGACCTGTTCTTGATGGGGTTTCTGTGCCTGCAGATGATTCAGCCGAACTGTATTTAGTGAAGAACTTGAAAAAATTAAGTTTGCAAATTAGCCCTGAGGAAAAAAATACAGGGTATTTCTCTATCCAGGAGGAGTTTAAATTTTCTTTCAAGATTTTTAGTCCCCACTCTGATCTGTTTGGAGTGATTCCACATTTTTTTCTTGGTGCTAACAGAAATGATCAGTGTCTGAATCTTCTTTGTTGAATTCTTGTGGATTAGAATGCAGTTTTCCTTACTGGAGAAGGAGAAAAGAAATAGTTTGAGCTGTGGTATGGAAAAGTTGTCTAAAGAGAGGCTTAGGGTTTGTGTTTTGTGGTGTTTCCACATTGTCTGTATATGGAGCACCGTGTCTTTGGGGACAAAGTGCCCATACTGCTGTCACCTTCTGCAACAGAAGGTTGAGCAGACAGCTGCGGGAGGGGGAGCCTCTGATGGGTATAATCATTGAAATGAACCCATTATATCTTACAGTTCTTGGTACAGTCAGATTTATATGTGGCATTTCTTCTAAAATATCTTCATATCTAGTTCCTAAAACCTTTTTAGCTGTATGTAACATTCCCTTTGATTTTCTCCAACAAAGAGAAATATGTGATAAGACAGAATTGGAAAAGGACAATTAAATATTTAATTTTACTACCATTTTTGGGATTAAGAATTGATTATAACTTGTGATTTCTTTAATGCCTTGTATATCTGTAGTCTCTAACATTTTATGCAAATGGATGCAGTTCCACATTGCCAACTTCTACTATGCTTTGGTTAGGTGGAGTTACTGGAGTCATGCAAAGGAACTAGATACTTTTTAGACTCTCCTTATCTCCTCTCAGAGGATAAAAGTTCCAAGGAGCATCCCACTGAATCCTGAGTCCTACAGGCAAGCCTAGATCCCTGCTTAGCTCTGCTGGAGCAGGGCACTCCACCAGTTGTCACATTCTGCTCTTTAAACCAGTGCTTCATCCAACCTTAATGAAGTGGCTGGACCAGCAAAAGTGCTGCTGATAGAAATCTACTGTGGTCCAACAAGTAGTTAATGGTTAAACACTCCATGGCATAAAAAGGCTGGGTCATACTGGTCCAGATTTGTAATGTGGGGTTAGTCTGTAGAGAAACCTACAGCTGAGTGTTTCTGGCAGACAGCCTAAGAGGTGGGAAAAAAAGGCTTTTGTCAATTCACTGCTGTACAAATGTATGCCTAATGTGTGCATGCAACCTAGTATTTATTAAACAAGTAGGTTTTCCTAGCAGGAGAGATGAGCAGATGTTCTGCATATGGCTGGAGCATGGTGCTGCTTCCCAGCAGAGCCTGACCCCTGTCCTCTCCTGCCAGGTGTCACCAACCCCAGAGTGTGGGGCAGCAGTGTCCTGTTGCTTCCTGCAGTTTCCCTGACCCCTACCTTGGCTTTTGGGGCAAAACTGTTGTTGTTGCTTTCATTATTCCTGTTAATCTTCCAGCTCAGAATTTCGGAGAAAACTAACATCAGTACTTAATATGTAGAGATCTTTATTCTGATGATGGACAAAAACTCTTCTGTAATTGAGATTGTTTACTAGGAAGTGCTTATCAAAAAAACCCAAAAACCAATATCCTGGATAAAATTTATATTCCATATGGCAGAAGTTAAGGGGAATGCCAAAGAAAGCATTATCTATCTCATCTTTATTAAGTTAAACAAATGTAGGAACCAAAGGGACTTCAAATTCAGCATCAGTCTGGTAGGTAAGAAATCGAGTAAAGTAACTTTAAAAAGTGGACCTAATTTATGTGATAGTGTGTGTTGAGAGAAAATAAGAGAAATAGCTAAAAGGGCAAGCTGTTTGAAATGGTATCAAGGTATCAAGTAGCACAATCTTTGATTGTGCTACTAGTAGAAACTAAGAGTGAATATGTATCCACATCAAGGAAGATTTAAAAATTACCAATAATAACATGACAAAGACAGTATGTGCAATCAGCAAATTACAGCAGTCTGTTAGAAATAAGAAGGTGTTTTTTTTTAAAAAATTGGGAGTCATATCCAATAGAATAAAAATAGAAAAGAGCAAAAGTTCTGGTAAATATTTAGTGTTTTTGTTTTGATCACTAAAGTTGTAAAGAATGGACTGGAGAGGAAGTCACAGCAAAATCCTTTCAGATCATTAGAAACAGAAACAAGAGAAAGATTTTTGATACTGTTTGAGTTGTAAAAGAAGTAGAAAAATATTATAAGATTAAGAAACAGTATTTTGTCATCTTGTACTAGATGTTTCTAGAGAAAAGCTTTTTTTTATTTTTGCATTTTTTTTTCTTTTGTGGAGGAAATCTAAGGAGCTATCCCAAAGTCAACTATTACAAGAATGAATTTTAAATCAAATAAGTAAAAAAAAGATTGTAGATAATGAGCACTCATCAGTGTTCATAGAAAATTCTAGAACAACTGGGAAACGGGAATGCTAAAATAGACACAGTGGCATGTAATTTATTAGATGAATTAGTGCTAGAGGAATAAGAGGAGGCAAATTAATTAACAGGTGTATACTATGTATGTACTAATATGTATCAAGGGAAACATACTGATTTTGGGGTTTTTAGGGTAAAGGTGATGCTCTCCATAAATGCAGCATTCTTTGGTTTTATGAGCCAAACTGATTTGAAGGTGCATCCAGAAGATAGGGGATGTTTTGGCTCAGGTGTGTTAATTCAGATGAGGAGTGCACTTCTGAAGCAAATCTCCAGATTAGCCCCACTTACCTTGCTGTGGTTCGCATGGCAGGCAGATCTTACATTATACAAAATGAGCATCCTTCGAATAAAATTAACCAGATGTGCTTCAGGAGTGTGCTGCTAATCAGTTCACAAGACTGGACTACTGATACTCATTTATTTGTGTGCATGGCAGATCCTTGGCACTGCACATTTTGCTCTATAGATTCTTTTTTAGTAGCTTGTGCGCTGCCTGACTACGTGTGTATCACCACAGCAGACTTGGATTTCCAGACACCTTTTGGCAGGGCTATAGCCAAAGGCTCGTGATAGCTGAGGCACCTACAGCCCTTTTGTGGGCTGACAGCTGATTAAATGATGGGAAGTGAAGGCTGGAAGAAAGGTATGGAAAAGGGGAACTAGGATTTTAGTGCATTGGGGCTCCTCGGCTTGAAAAAGAGGATTGACGGGTAATGTGAGAGGTTTGTCAGTTATGACTGCCACAGAGGTGGTTAGAAAGTGGCAGTGAATACCCATTTTTTTCCTCAGGAAAAGTAGTATGCACCACCTATTAAAACAACACAAACCAAAAGCCACCACCAATACCTCAAAAAAAAAAACCCAAACAAACCAAAAAAATTAAAAAAAAATAACTTCAAAAAAAACCCCCAAAAAACCCAACAAACGTGCCAGTAAATTTAAAGAAAAAAAATAAGTACTTTTTCACACACTGCAAAATTAAATTGTGGGAGTTAATGTACATTTCATTTTGCTGAATGTGTAAATGGGTTCAAAAAGCAAAGAGAAAAGTTTATGGAAGGACAAACTGTTGAGAAATTAGACTCTTCATATAATGGAGCTCTGCAAATCTTCATTCAGGATGTGCCCAGACTGTCCAATGGCAGAATTCCTCACGGAGACCTCACTTGACATTGTCTCTGTTCTTCAGTCTTTCTGTGCTCTGTTGATTTCCACTTTACCTGAATTCTGACAGTTTGAGCACTAAATAAAAATGCCACTTTTATTTCTTCTCAAAGTCTGTCATATAATTAAGTAAATAAGAAAAAGTAATAATCCATGAGATAAATTTCTTCAGAAAAGAAGATACAAATACTTCCTCTCTGCATGCCCTTGGGACACCCAGATTATCCATACTTCTTTTTATGTAGCAGTCTTGGGTCAAGCTCTCTAGAAAGAGCTGAGGATGAAATTGGCACATGTACCTTATTCATTAACAATATTGCATTGTCTTGCAATGCCAAAGGGAGCTTGCTTTAATTCTGGAGATGCTGCTGGTGCTGTGAAGGCTTGCACGGGGCCTCTCAGCCTTGTGCACCGCCTGTGACCTCCCTTACAGACTTCTGCTGTAGCTTCCAGCTTTGGGAAGTGGCTTGCACGTACTGTTTCTGCATCAGCCTCGGGAACAGTGTTGATGTGAGTATCTGCGACAAAGCTCAGTGGTGGCAGGGAGGTGGCACAGGGCAGGTGGAGGAGTGCTGTGCCAAGGACCAAGGCAAGTGATAACACCTAAAGGGCATTCGGTAGTTTCTGACTCTGAGAAGCACCAGGCAAGTTACAGATGTGGTTACAGATATTTTTAGCAGGCTGTAGTACAGCAAGGGAACTTCTTTTAGGTGATGACATTGGAGAAAATGTGTAGAGCTTCTGAGACAGCTGAAATTGCAAGACCAGGTGGATGGGTGTCCTGGTAAGCAGAGACTGCGTGAGAATCTATGGAGAGCTCCTCAAGAGATGCAGTGCATTCCTGAATTTCAAAGGTCCTTTGAACTTTGCAATCCAGAACTGGTGCAAGCTCTTGGAAGAAAGGTGTAGCAAAGTGGGAATCTGTACCACTGGTTTGTCTAATCACATTTTCTCTGTCGCCTTCTCAATTGTTATTTTTCACTCTTTATGTAACCATTCATCTTTGTTCCCCTCCATTTTTTTTTTTTTCTGAGCAGACAGGGAATTCGTCTATAAGGGCAGCTGTTACAACTTTTAATACATGAGTGTGAAGAGATTGTTGCAGTGCTGTTAAACCCAAAGCATCACGTAACAAGTTTGTTTTTTTTTTTCCAGAAGTTATTTATAGTGGTGGAACAAACACGTAGGAGTAGGAGTGGGGTTGGGGAGTTCCAAGCCCTTCTTGAAGTAAAGGGCATGTGTGGTAATATCATTGAGTCATGCTGGCCACAGGGGTGGAGGACAGTGGAAGGGCTCTTTATCTATTTCATTGCCAAGGGCTAGAAGCTTGATGCTTTCACCAAATAGAATCATTAAGATTGGAAAAGACCTCCAGGATTGTTGAATCTAACCTTTGACCAAACACCACCTCGTCAACTTGACCACAGCGCTAAGTGCCATGTCCAGTCATTTCTTGAACATCTCCACGGGTAGTGACTCCACCACCTCCCGGGGCAGCCCATTCCAATGCTTAACCATCCTTTCTGTGCAGGAATTCTTTCTGATGTTCAACCTGAGCATCTCCAGTGCAGCCTGAAGGTTTTCCTCTTGTTCTGTTGCTGGTTCCCTGGGAGAAGAGACCAATCCTCACCTGACTACACCCTCCCTTCAGGGAGTTGTGGAGGTCTACCCTGAGCATCCCTTTGTCCAGGCTATACACCCCACCTCTCTCAGCTGCTCTTCATAAGATTTGTGCTCCAGACCCTTTACCAGCTTCATTGCCTTCCTCTGGACATGCTCCAGCCCCTCAATGTCCTTCTTGAAGTGAGGGGCCCAGAACTGGGCACAGCACTTGAGGTGTGGCCTCACCAGTGATGAGTACAGGGCACAATCATTGCCCTGGTCCTGCTGGCCACACTGTTTCTGACAGACACAGACCAGGATGTCCTTGGCCTTCTTGGCCGCCTGGACATAGCTGGGTCATGTTTGGCTGAGTTAGCCAGCACCTCCAGGTCTTTTTCTCCTGGGCCACTTTCCAGCCATTCTTTCCCCAGCCAGTAGCATTGCCTGGAGTTGTCATGACCCAAGTGCAGAACTTAAGACTTGGCTTTGTTGAATCTCATACCACTGGCTCAGCCCATCGATCCAGCCTGTCCAGATCCCTCTGGAGAGCCTTCCTACTCTCCAGCAGATGAACACTCCTGCTTGAGTGTCACCCATGAACTGACTGAGGGTGCACTTGATCCCGTCATCCATATTATCAATATTTCATTAATGAATTATCATTATCAATAAAGATATGAAACAGGACTGGCCCCAGCACTGAGCCCAGAGTAACACCACCCGTGACTGGCTTAGAGCTGGATGAACTCCATTTACCATCACTTTCAGGGCCCAGCCAGCCAGCCAGTTTTTAACCCAGTGAAGAGTGCACTTGTCCAAACCATGGGCTAGCTTCTGGCATTCCAGGATAATTCTGTGGGAGGCCGTATTAAAGACTTAAGTCCAGGTGGGTTATATCTGGAGCCTTTCCCTCATCCAGCATCTGGGTCGCTTGGTTATAAAAGGAGATCAGGTTGTTCAAGCAGGACACGCCTTTCCTAAACCCCTTCTGGCTGGGCCTGATCCTCTTGTTGTCTTGTACTTGCTATGATTTTTCACTCAAGTTTATCTGCCCCATGACCTGCCTTTGCACCAAGGTCAGGCTGACAAGCCTGTAGTTCCCTGGATCCTTCTTCAAACCCTTCTTGTAGATGAGCATCACATTTGCTGATACCCAGTCATCTGGGACCTCCCTGGTTAACTGGGACTGAGGATGAATGTTGGAGAGGGGCTGGGCAAGTCCTTCCACCAGCCAGTATCCTTGGGTGAATCCTCTCCAGCCCTGTAGACTTGTGTCTAAGTGTCTCAACTGGTCATTAACTACTTCCTCCTGGATTGCAGGCTTTTTTTCTCTGCTCCCCAAGTCCTTCTACCAACTCGGGGGTGTGGTTGCCCTGAGGATAACTGGTCTTTCTGTTAAAGGCTGAGGCAAAGAGATATTAAGTATCTCAGGCTTTTCATTATCCTTGGTGACAATGTTCCCCCCTGCA
>VXBQ01004329.1:187516-289688 GCA_013400175.1 Phainopepla nitens | reverse complement strand
AATCATTGCCCTGGTCCTGCTGGCCACACTGTTTCTGACAGACACAGACCAGGATGCCCTTGGCCTTCTTGACCGCCTGGGCATAGCTAGGTCATGTTTGGCTGAGTTGGCCAGCACCTCCAGGTCTTTTTCTCCTGGGCCACTTTCCAGCCATTCTTTCCCCAGCCAGTAGCATTGCCTGGAGTTGTCATGACCCAAGTGCAGAACTTAAGACTTGGCTTTGTTGAATCTCATACCACTGGCTCAGCCCATCGATCCAGCCTGTCCAGATCCCTCTGGAGAGCCTTCCTACTCTCCAGCAGATGAACACTCCTGCTTGAGTGTCACCCATGAACTGACTGAGGGTGCACTTGATCCCGTCATCCATATTATCAATATTTCATTAATGACATTATCATTGTCAATAAAGATATGAAACAGGACTGGCCCCAGCACTGAGCCCAGAGTAACACCACCCGTGACTGGCTTAGAGCTGGATGAACTCCATTTACCATCACTTTCAGGGCCCAGCCAGCCAGCCAGCCAGCCAGTTTTTAACCCAGTGAAGAGCGCACTTGTCCAAACCATGGGCTAGCTTCTGGCATTCCAGGATAATTCTGTGGGAGGCCGTATTAAAGACTTAAGTCCAGGTGGGTTATATCTGGAGCCTTTCCCTCATCCAGCATCTGGGTCGCTTGGTTATAAAAGGAGATCAGGTTGTTCAAGCAGGACACGCCTTTCCTAAACCCCTTCTGGCTGGGCCTGATCCTCTTGTTGTCTTGTACTTGCTATGATTTTTCACTCAAGTTTATCTGCCCCATGACCTGCCTTTGCACCAAGGTCAGGCTGACAAGCCTGTAGTTCCCTGGATCCTTCTTCAAACCCTTCTTGTAGATGAGCATCACATTTGCTGATACCCAGTCATCTGGGACCTCCCTGGTTAACTAGGACTGAGGATGAATGTTGGAGAGTGGCTGGGCAAGTCCTTCCACCAGCCAGTATCCTTGGGTGAATCCTCTCCAGCCCTGTAGACTTGTGTCTAAGTGTCTCAACTGGTCATTAACTACTTCCTCCTGGATTGCAGGCTTTTTTTCTCTGCTCCCCAAGTCCTTCTACCAACTCGGGGGTGTGGTTGCCCTGAGGATAACTGGTCTTTCTGTTAAAGGCTGAGGCAAAGAGATATTAAGTATCTCAGGCTTTTCATTATCCTTGGTGACAATGTTCCCCCCTGCAAACAATAAAGGATGGATATTTTCCTTGACCCTCCTTTTGTTGTTCATGTTTTTCTAAAAGCCCTTTTTATTATCTTTCACAGCAGTGGCCAGACTGAGTTCTAGCTGAGCTTCCTCCTTTGTCTCTCCATGACCTAACAACATCCTTGTATTCTTCCTGAGTTGTCTACCCCTTGTTCCAAAGGTCAATAACTCTCTTTTTTTTTTTCCCCGAGTTCTTCCAAGAACTCCCTATTAAGCCAAGGTGTTTTCAGGGGTGCCAAACAGTGGTCAGTTCTGGTATAAAATGAAAATATACTGTTTCTTGTGGTGATGAGTTTGAAAATTAGAGTTGACAGTACCATCGATAATATTGTCTTCTTAATCGAAAATTGTTTGGAAGCCTTTCTGAGAGCTGGTTTAAGCAATCCCTCCTACTACAAAGGAGAGCCAGGTGGGACATCCTCAGCTATGCCTGCATGGGAGGCTTCAGCACCCTTGCACAGAATTGGTGTCATTAGCAACACAGAAGTGTTGGCAGATGTGTCACAAGTTCTCAGGCTTTTATGTTTTTGTTCGGTCAGGGTGCAATCTAGTCGTAACATTTTCACATTCATCATGTATGGGCTTAACAGAGAACTGTTTTATTTTCCTTAGGCTATTTGGAGCTTTCCAAGCTTGAGTTTTCACCAAGGTGAAATTCCCTGTTAAGGAACACGTGAACTTAGACAAAAAAGAAAAAAAGGCTTTGTAAAAAAAGAATGGGAGTCCCAAATGCATTTCTTTAAGACTTGTGCTTAGGTGTTATCATAGAAGCCTAGTCAAAATAGAGAGAGATTTTAACCACTAGACCACAGTGACTCAAACGTTTACTAAGATGTATTGCAAAATGCTTTTATTCCCTTCTTTTACCTTATTATTGCAACTGCTGAGCACTAAAAATGCAAATAACCTGGGGGGGTGGAGTAAGGGCAAAAATGATAGCTGGGCAGAAGGGATGACTGGAGAGCAGCCTTTACTGTCCTCACCTACTAAGTTTTTTGCTGGGCCTGGGATGAATGCTGTGGGGGAGGAAGAGAGAGAAAGAGGAAGCAGCAATTGAGAATGCTCTGCAACCTCAGCAGAAAATACTTATGAGAAATGGCAAACATGCAGCTGAAGTTGTTGCTCTTCCTGGAGAATATGTTGGCATTGCTGTGTGACCTCCTTTGTCCCTCAGAGGTGTGAGAGCTTAGCAGCCAGCTCAGCCCAGAGGGAATGCTCGCAGGGAAAATGAGGGAGAGAATTTGATTGGGCAAATTCAGTTAAGCCAAATGAATTTAGATGATGTGCATATACCTAATGGTAGCATAATTTGAAAGCCAATATTTGATAAACAGACATGCAAACAGCAAAAAAACCCCAAACAACCAAAACATAGTATGACAGGCTTTTCTTACCAATGTCTCAAAAATTGACCTTTTGCATGTTATGAATTTTTGAAAACTCTGAGTTTCAGATGGCTAATTCAGGCTATATCATGGCAGTATTTGAATTTAGGTGTAACTCATGTGACCCTATAATATAATTGAATTCAATGCACTCCCAATGGTTTATATATAAAGTAATTAAAGTTTATTGATGAATTGCTGACTTTAATAACATAAGTCAATAGCTGCATTGGCTTTTTATCTGTTTATCTTGACACTGGAATGGGACATCCTTCTTTTGGGTTCTTTACAAGAAAATAGATGGACTAGCCTTAGTAATCTTAGAGCCCAACTCTAGAACTATTTGAAAAAATACGTTTAAGACATGTAAAAATAATATGAGGTGTTTTTAGAAGACTTTCAAGCTCTTTGAGATAATCTCATTTTCAAGAAATAAACTTGTTTTTTTCCTTTTTAATTTTTGCTTTTGCTATGATGCTTAAATGACCTTGCCATTGGAATAGAAACAGTTGAGCAAGAATGCAAAAAACATGCATGTTGTTCATAAGTTTTCCTTTTCAATTTTTTTCTTCTTGAGTAAAGCATTATATCCCACAACTCTCCTGCTTTCCTGAATAATTTTTAAAATACCAAATAATTTGATAAAGGCCTTATCCTTTTTTTGTGTGTGAAAAAATATACTTTGAAAACTTTGGATGGCTTGGCAGAACAGCTGAAGCTTATGAATGAAGGAGAAGGATGTTTGCCATGGTGAGAAAAGATAGCTTCTAAAGGAGCATATTTTTTGAAATTGCCTAGTCTTAGTTTGTCATCATATCCCTAACAGTGATATTTTATGGCTGGATTGTAACAGAGATTTTTACACATGTGTACAAGTCACAGATTGTCCTAAACTTGGGTTTGTGTTCATACATATCCTGCTTTTCGAAAATATATGTGTCTATCCTCCTCTGGGAAGATATTTTCATCTTTTCTCTACAGGTTTTTGGGTGATTTGCTGGTCAGACGAAGGTTTGGAACTAACAAAGAATGACAGGCTCATTGCACCTCTTGGGCAGATGGCCTCAGTCCAGCCTCGAGCTCCCAGCAGGCTCAGCTATGAGCTCAAACCTCAGGGCTTTTGCCCATCAGGGCTTGAAAACTTCCAAGGCCAGAGCCTGCACAACCTCTCTGGGTGACCCGTCCCACTGTCACTATAGGGAAGGAGGTTTTCTTTTTATTCTGTCTGTAGCTCTCCTGTTTCAACTTCTGCTTCTTGTATCTCAATCTTTTGCTGTGTACCACGGGTAAGCGCCCATCTCCATAGTCTTGCTGGTTGCCCCATAGGTGCTGGAGGGCTGCAGTTAGTGGGCCCCTGAAGCTGTCCCTGCTCTAAGCTGGAAGTGTCCTAGTCCCTCGACTTCACACAGAACCAATCACCCAGCTCCAACCATCTTGGTGTCCCCTGCTGGGCTTATTTCAGTTTGTTACCATCTCTGCTATATTGGGATGTGTGCCTCAAACTGGACACAGCGTTTAGATGTGGTTCGAACCAAGCAGAGGGGCATAATCACCTCCCTCAATCTCCTGGGTGTGCTTTCATCTCTATAGCCTGCTAGCCATCTTGCAAGCCCACCACGTTCCCAGTGCATCTGGAACACCCAGTTCCTGCCACTGGGCTAGTGATAGAAGCGTCCATGCAACATTTACAATGGGAAGCTGTTGCAGGCTCTCTGGCAGGCATTTTGAACATGTACAACCACAACAAACAGCGATAGTGCTAACGTGACGAGAACTGCAGAGGGCTTTTTGTCAAAGATGAAAGGAAAGCAGTGGCATAAGGTTGCGCAAGAAACAACTTTGAAGCAAAGAGTGGGATTTAGGACTCTGTACACATGCTAAAGTCCTTGATTAGTATAGTGCCACAATAAAACCAGTATCTGATGCTTTACTTTGGCAACTGTTTTTTTTTCAAGACATTTGAACAATTTTCAGGCCACTTAAAGGTATTTTTGTTTTCTGATGATGCTGTCCTTACAAAGGCAGCTCATATGCTTCCCGCCTGTGAAGCAGTTTGTCTGGGGGGCTCCAAAAACTTTAGAGGAAGTAATTACTAAATTTTCATAAAATTCCTTAAAATGTAGGTAATTATTGTGAACCTCCTTTAAAAGCTGTGGAAGAAGTGGGTTCAAAGTCAAGTGGTAAGTCAGTGCCAGAATCAGGCCTGGAGCCTCTGATTACTGATTCCCTGCTCAAAGGCTTTCAGTTTCATGTTGTCCATCAGCACTTTCTTTTCAAAATCTTACACTGGGATTTAGCCAAGTGGTAAAGGCAAATATACAGTTGATTTCCTCCTCTTTGATTTTGCCAATAATGCTCCCAACAAGGGTGACTTGATCTAGGGTAGAGAGAAATACAAAACTGAGGTGATGTGTATAAACCCCCACCATTCTCTCAAACTGGAGCATTCAAAAACTGGTTAATGCTCTGTTTCAAATTCACCTCATTAACTGAAACAAGTTAAAATAGAAAAGAAAGCTCACAGAGGAGGCTGGAACATCTTTACCTCTTAGAAGAATAAACAATGGTTCTGCGAGTCCGTAGCTTGCAATCATAAATATTAAGTGCTGATAACACCTGGTTTGCCTGTAACAGGTGCATTTGGCAAATATTAATCATATTGATTGACAGAGTCTCGTCTCATACCACTTGTGGTCTCTATGACAGGAGTCATGCAACCCATAGGTTTGTTGGTAAGTGATATGTTTCAGTTGCTTTCCCATACCTTTTGGTACATTCATTGGTTACTTACTCGTCTGAGTAGGCAGAGGAAAGTTCAGACAATACCTTGCTTTCCTGTCTAGTAAGAAACAAACACCCACAGAGCATTTTGAATAAAAAATACAGTGTCTAATGGGATTTTATTGCAAATAAACTGCAAATTGGGGGACTGTTTTTTTTATTTATTTTCCTTTTTCTGTGACAGCTGCTGTTAAGCTCAAGGAAAAAATATAGATGCTATGTCTTGAATTTTTAACCAGGCAGATATGTTTTCTACTGTGCAATTCCCAACTCCAATGGAATCTGCTGTAGGAGCACAATGGAAAGGTAGTTTGACCTGCCTGCTTTCACCAAGTGTCACTCTTCTCTGTGAGCTGCCCTCATGTTCATATGTGCCCTGGTACATATGATTCTGATTTTTCTGCTTACAACAATCCTTTATTTCCTCACAGGCAGCTTGCCAGAGAAACGAGAATTGGAAATTCCTAAATATTTTTGGTTCCCTCCTGCAAGTTTTCCTGTGTCCTTGTAGCCAGGCAGGAAGTCCCATCAGAAATCCTTTTTCTGCCCCTGCCTTCCATAACTACCTGGGTGGAAATCTAGTGATTTCTACAGTCTGTATTTGCACAATTATATAAATAATTTACGTTAACTCTCTGCAACACTTACCCTACAGCAATTTGTATTCCTGTGTTGTGCACTTATCTCAAAAGTTAGTGAGATTTTCTGGCTCTTTGCCACTGCTGTGGCCATAAGAAGCTAGTAAAATTAAGAGAATAATGTTTTTATGCTGTAAAATTTCCCATGAATTTTTTGACTTAATATTTCTGGAAATTACTTAATTTACTGTTCTCTACACATATTGAATCATTATTTGCAGAATAATATTTTCAATTCTGTACCAAAGTTCCAAACACTGTGCTTGAATCCTCTTCCTTCTCTTCATTCTATCACTTTTCATTGTTTTCCTTCCCTTTTTGCTTTATATGATTGAGAAAGAGATCCGTTTTCCCTGTATAAATCATAATCTAAACTATTTATATTGAATGCCTTATCAGCCAAGCCACACTACAAAGCATTTTTTGTATTAAAATCCATGTTTGTATTAAAATCCATTTTCCTACAAGAGCTTTTTGTATCTCTGGCTCTTGACCATTCTTTTCATTCTTTTCTCTTTAGTCTTATAGATTCTTTCTATTGTTTGTTGGTGATGGCTATGTTATGTAATATGCCACACAAGATGACCATTGATCATAGCATTCCTAAATCCATTGTATTATTCACCATTCCCTTCCTCATCTGCCGAACTATTTTGTTCTGTTTCTAACCACAGCTGAACATTAGGCATAAACTGCCCTTGAAATGCTGTACACATCCCCTTTTTTAAGTTCATTTGCAGCAACAGAGCTCCTAAGTAAATCAGCTGAGTACTTTCCACTTCAAGTGTTATTAATGGACATTTAGCTACAATGATGCATCTACATACACTAGTCCTACCTTATATCTTGAAATGATACAATGGATAGAAGACTTTACAGACCCATTGCCTTAGCTATGGGTTAGTAAAGTGGAAAATTACTCTCTTGGTAAAGATGGAAAAAAGAAAAGGGAAAGCAACATAAAATAATTTTGTTAGTATATTTTGAAGGATATATGAGTGCTTTTCCATGCTGGTGCAAAGTATCATATGAATGCAATGCAAATACCAGTCAATGAAATGTGATGCGCTGGGATAGCATGGTCCATAGTTAAAAAGTGAATTGAGAGTGGAAAAGTTAAAAACAAACAAAAAAAAAAGTGTGCAGCCTCAATGGAAACTTTCCTTAGATTCAAGGGTGATGTCTCTCTTGGCTGGAAGTGGTTGAGGATGTAGCAGATCTCTCCTGCCTACACTGGCACAAACTCTGAAATGCATTGTGCTGGCACATCCTCCTTCCACAGAAGATTCATCTTTGTAGCAAAATATCCTCTTTTGGATGTGCTCATGCATGTTGCTCTATGTGAACAAAGCTTTCAAGTAACTCCCTGTAGACGGACATGAGTCATTTGTTTTTTATATTCCTACGCTTCTGCAAAGACTACTAGAAAGCCCTATAATTATAACTGGCGTTTGTGGCACCAGCAAGGCCCAAGTTAATTTTTTTTATGGATGTCCTACAGGTGGCACTGTAATTTCAGTGTCATGAATAGTAAAGCATGGAGATCTCTGTGTATCTCATTTACCTGACTCTGGACCCTGGAATTTTGCTGTGACAGGGAAAGAGATCTGAGAAAATGCAGGAGAATCCCTAAGCAGAAGTATCCCTCAGTCCTGCTTGGAGAAAACTGATCTGTAATATTCCAGTGAGTCAAAAAGGAAAAAAAAAAATTTCAAAGTATGTGATGGCCTGCCTTATTTTTAGCAATGCCTATCACTTTGAAGAAGGATGAAATTTAACAGAGTGCATGCTCTGTCTTTATAGACTAATGTGATATGTGAAATAAGTAAAGAGCTATGTAGACAGAGCAATGAAAAGTTACTTAGATATTTGTGCTAGATGTTTATTCATTCTTGAAGTCCACATACCTTTGGCTAAAACTGTTGAATACCTAAGCCAGAAAAGTACCCAAAAATACAAGGTCCTGAATTTTAATTTCCTTTTTTCCACAAACCTAGTGAATATGTAACTTACAAAGGCATCTGTCTCATATTTTTAACAGGTTTATTAATTTCAGCTTACCACTCTGTTGGTTAGTTGAAAAGGAAACGTGGTAACAAAACATGGTTGACTTGACACTATTAGATCCACGTGCATGTCTGCAGATCTTGCTGTCATCCCTGTTTGGATGGGGTTTCCTGGGACACACCTTGCAGATGACCCAGAAAAACCAAACCGACAGCACTTCATGTCCCGTCTTTCCTTTTGTCCCAAGGGCTCCCTGGCCTTGGCGTGGCTGGGTTCAGGCTCTTCCACCCCTTGGGGTTCAGGAGTGAACCCTGGGGCCCCCAGGGAACTGGGACTGGAGAGGTGCTCTAAGGAATGTGTTAGCAAGAGAGGCTGTGCTGAGGCTTGGAGACTGCCATTTGTCACAGGGACTGTTGTATACTTTCTTCTGTCTCCTACAAGCCTCTGCTCAGGAATGTATGACAGTATATTTTTTGAACCAATTTCCATTTGGGAAACAAACAAAAAATATTAAAAATTAGCTGTCTGGAAATATTTTTAAAATTTTATTTGCATCTCCTACCTCACTTCCACGTCTGGGTTCTAGCATTAACACTTCTGGCAGGCAAAGCTTTTAGCACTTGCTTTGATGCCTGACTTGTGGTTTGTGTAGTCATGGCTTGTAAAAGAGACATGAGCTTCCTCTTGGGCAATTTCAGCATTGCAACTGATTTCTGTAAGAGTTTCCTGTCTGCTTTGCAAGGTATATGGAGCTGACAGGACAAGCGTGGCTATTTATCAGAATTCCTTGCTGGTAAGGTTGTGGCTTATTTCTTTTTGCTTAAATGACAAATGGTAGTTGTTTCTGTCTAGTCACATCTATTTTCTTTTCCTTTTTAAAAGACAGTATAGTTTTAGCTGATAAGAAACAATGTTCACTTGGTACAATATAAAGGAAGTTCACAGGGGCAAGTAGCTGCCTGTTTTTAAAGGTCTGTGTAAAAGATCTCATGTTCTCCCCTCCCCCTCTCTACTTTGGTTAAAAATGCAAATTATCACTAAAAAATAGTGAAATAATTAGAAAAAAATTTGTTGAGTGAGGACAAGGGACAACATGTATATGAATTATTCTCTTCTGGACGAGTTTAATTCAGTTATTGTTTTAAGATCCATCAAGGGACACAGTGACAATATAATCATGACAGTTTAATGTAAATCTGATATGTGTGAAGACAAAAGTGTAATATGGAAATTGAATTCCCTTATTCTCTTATTGATTTGGGGTTCCTAGAGAAAACATGCAAATACAATGTTGTGTGAAGAGAATTTAGGGTGCAATATGGGAGTAGATTTTATTGTGCTATGGTGACAGCACAGAGCAGAATTATTTCTGTTTTCAATGTGAGAAGAATTTTAGAGTCCTTTAATTTTAATGTTTCTCTCATACACATTGAATTGAATGAGTAAAGACATGGCTAAAGTACTGTGTGAATGGGCTTACCGGTACAAAAGGACAGCTGGAATTAGAATCTCCTGTCCTTTGTGCTGAAACAGAAACTTTGTGCTGAATCCTGTCATTATCTCTGGATTCGAGTTTTCCTCAACAAAATGAGGAATGTCTCTGGAGAAAGTGAAGATTAGCATCTAGTTTAATTATTTACTTACCTACTTTCTTTCAACAAGTTCTTTTTGAACTGTAGGGCTCAGTAGTATTAATTGGCTTTCTTGGAAGGTTTATTATCCCCATGCAGGAACTGCAGTTCAGTTTGACAGGATTTTTCCCATCTGCCAGTTATGCCAATGTTCAATGGTTTGTGACAATTCAAAAAGGAGAGAGAAATTGTTTTGTGACTTCTTACAGAATGGTCTTTCTGTACTCTCCCCGGTGGTGAAACTTTCTATATGCAAAAACTACCACTGTGGAAAGGAGATACCTCTCTCTTGCTGCTGACTCTGGTGGCAAAGCTGCTCACAATGTGACCAGGTGTAAGTCCTGTGGCACATGGAGGCTGTGTGCCTCAGGTCAGGCGTGCTGAAGCTGTCTGCTTTCAAGTGCTGCATCACCTTCACTTTGCCCAGCATGCTGCCTCACTGCTGCCCCTTTTCCATCACAGGGGGTGGAAGGCTCTGTTCCACTTTATAAATGGCAAGAGCTATTAATGACAGGCTGCTAATGTTCATGTGAGCTTTGGGTTCAAGCTGTTTCCTACTTGTCCCCATGCATACTGGGAGACCTGATTTCTTGAAGGGCTGTCTAGTTACCAGAATACAACATTTGCTTCTCACCTGTTTGAGTGTACTTCCTTGTAGGTGTAGCAACTGGGTGCTGCCTGCTCAGCATAGCAGGCTCTCCACCAGCCCTGTGCGGTCCCTGCAAGGTGGTGGGGAAAGACATCAAGCCAATACAGGCTGAAGGGCTTCCTTGTTTTTTAAGATGCTCTGTATTGTCCTTGTTGATTCCAGATGTTTCCCCTTGCCCCTCAAATCCATCCCTTATGCACTCCTCCATGATCTCTATAAAGTAATTCAGATTTTGTTGTGGGTTAGTGGGAAAAGGTCTGCTGTAGATAAAGACACAGCTGCAGGGCACTGTACAGACAACAGTATTGTGCACTCACTTGATTTAATGGCATGGACTTGCAGCCTGCTGCTCACCAGCTTGTCATGGGGAGATCCTGAGATTCTCAGTTGCTGTTGGATCCTGTGGTAGGAGCAGTAACCAAGGAAAGGGCTGTTACTGAAAGACATGCTGAATAGTTTCACTGTTTTGTGCACAGAACTCTCTTCAAAGAGTCACTCAACTGCCTGTTAACTCACAAGTGCTGTTTACAGGCCAGTGTAGCTAGTACTGGTTTCATGTCTGGAGAAGGTGTCCTTCCTTATGCATCACTTAATGCTGATAAAATCATGTTCAATGTTGCACAATCGCTAGACAGGGACATGGGCACAGAGGTAATGTTACATTTCTGCATCTCAGTTCCTTCTTGCCCGAAGGAGAGCCACATTTTTTTCTCTCTTAAGAATTTCTCTGGAAAGCAGTATATGCAGTTAAAGACACAGTTCATCAAAGTGTGTTCACTGTGTTTATGCCTTAGCGACATGCGCTTCTAAAAATATTTCCCTTTTGCAGCCTCCTCTACCCTTTAATTGTTCACTTCTTCCTATTACAATCTGGCTGTCCTCCAGTGTCTGTTTCTTTTGCTTTTGCTACGGGGCATCTCTGGCATAAATCTTGTGAATAGGCTGTTTCTGTCCTCCTCCAACTCTATCCCCTGCCTCTGGCTTAGTTGAGTCATGCTTTCTCTGTGCTTATGCTTTCAGTTATCCCCATCTTCTTGTGTCCTTTCTCTCCAAACAGCTCTTGTGGTTTGCTTCTAGGGAGGAAGAAAAAAAAATCAACATAATAACATGGCCTTGACTCACCTACTTTAACTGCTTCTTTTGCAGATATGGCTTTCTCATCAGAGCAGAGCTCATCTTTCTTTGACTTCTCTACCTTGCTCTTCTCCAAAACCTCTTCTAGTCTTTTTCTCAGCTAGTATGTTCTTATTTCTTCTATGGACTACAATCAATGAACAAAATCCTCTCCACTCTGCCTTCATTTTATCCTGGCATTTACATTCAATTTTATCTGAAAATCTCTTCTCAAAACCTTCCATCAGTGATTCTATCTGCCAGTGGTTCTCTGTTTTCTGAAAACATGTGCAAAATGTCTTTCAGAAGGTCCTGGTACATCCAACATTCTGTTTATGCATAAATGGTACCATACTCTGATCCATTCCTCTGCACATTTTGCCGAAGTGATTTTATTCACAAACGTTGTCCTATGAAGGACAGATCTAATCCTAAACACAGAATTTCTTTTTTTTTTTTTTTTTTAACCAAATGTAGAGTTTGGCCTGTCTCTCTGGTATGTCATGGCTCACCCTCTAGTTGAATCCAGCCAGCATGATCAACTTCTACCTTTCTTAAGTCACCCTAAGTCACACTTGCTCATTACTGATAATGATATCATACTGATAATGCTATCATAGTCTAAGCACTTTCTTCAATTCTTTGTCCTTGTTTCCAAGCTATTGGTTAAATTTCACATAAACTTTCAAATGCCTTCCCACTCCATACACAGAAATGCACAGTTATCCAAGTGTCGTTATCTAATGTCACTTTTACTGAAGTCTCCTGTTATTTGGCCTTGACAAAAGTAATTTCATCACCTCATATCAGTTCAGAAACTCACTGCAAGGATAGTTTTCCTACTCTGGTTCATTGATGAATCTCCTGTCTTATTTATTTACACTTCTGAGCAGTATTAGACATACTGAGCCTGAACTCTCATTCTGAACTGCCTGGGATCCTTCGCTCCCTGGAATCCCTCTCTTAATTTTACAAGCATTTGAATGTATCCTATCTTGTTATTTTTCAAAGGCCTTCCTCTGGTGCTAACACAAACCTTCGACAATGCTTGCTCTCAGGCTTACTGAGACCCAAAATATGATCCTGGTGGTCATTGTCCTGCTGTTATGTTGGAGTCTGTCTGATTCCTGCCTGCATCCTCCTGCTGTATCTTGTCTTGAACTTGCCGAGAGCAGTTGTCTTTTCTTCCTTGTTCCTACAGTACACACGGTCCATTGTAATGGAAGCAAGCATACTGCAGTCTCTGTTGCTAATACTTCAGAGAAGTTTCTTCAAAAATATTTTGTGTAGTGATGCTATGAATCACTTTACATATTTCCCTGCATTGTTACATTGTGTAGCTGTTTCGTTATCCTTGTTCCTTCTTGCAAGGTCTCAAGAGAGCTCATGCTCTTATTCTGTGGTACATCCAAGTCTACCAGGTCCTTCTGGGAGCAGCTTCTGGGTACAAGCACCATCAAAATACTTTACCAGCTGAGTCATATTAATTCTGCTTATTTTCTCTTAATCTAAAGGAAAAACAACTGCTAGGCAATTCAGTTTGCCTTAAAGCTCTTTTGTAGTTAATATGTCTCAGCTAATACACAGTAATTTGCTTATTGCCTGAGCTTTCTGCAGCTCCCTAATAGAGTCTTTAAATTATTTGTGTGGATCTTACAAAGTGCAAGGAGAAAGGAGATGATGTCAAATTGTCAAATTTTCTCGGAAAGCAACAGTGTGAAGATGTTTGTATTTAGTAAGGTGCACCATTTCCCAAACCGGTTGTTTAACATCTCTATAGATAAGAGCAAAATATGGAATTTTGGGAGGGAAGGGAAGAGAGCTGAAATGGAGAACCAGAAATTATCACTATTTATTTATTTATTTACTAGGAATTTAGTGCACTGGAATTTTTTTTCAATTGTGGTTTTTGTATAGTGTCTCTGACTGGCTTCTTGTGGGTTTTGCCCTAGTGCTACCAGCACACTTAAAGCAAGGCTGAGATGAAGATTGAATCTGTATTCTAAATTGCCATGTAGTACACACCATTGCAGCGGTAAGCAAGACCCTCCAGCAGTTTTTTGTGTTCGGGATGTGCTGTCTGTGCCTGGCATACACATCATTTCCAAATGAAGTGCAAATGAAGTGCAAAGCTGCATTGTGACGATAAAATTCTAGATAGTGAATCAGAGCAGTTGGATTCTGGTCTTGGGTTCCTAAAACCACAGAAAAAACTTGGTCTTGTTCTGGTTAATTGCTGAGTCCATAGGGCTTTTTTCCAGTTCATCCACTTCAGAGATTTCTGATCAGATAGATTTTCAGATGGTGGTTGTGTTCTGGCCTGTTTGTCTCCTGATGGAAACCTTGGTACAGCTTCAGAGAGAGTTGCTCAGCGTGTGGAGATAAATTGCTCTGACTTTTGGGCCATAATATGACTTTATGTCAGATATATATATATATATTTGGGTTCTATACTGCTGCCTGTGGATATGCAAGGTCAATGGGCGCTCATTTGGAGTCCATAGCTTTCCTCTGCTGCTGCCTCCTCTTCTTTCACCTTTCAAGATGTGACAAAGAAGGAACATATTGGTTGCATATGCAACACATTATGAAATGTGCTGAAAACTTAACTGACATCCAGTTTGAACAGCTGTTCAGCCTTCTGACCTGACTCTGTGGGGTTTTAGTCTTGGCTACCTTGAATTCATCATTTTCAGCATTCTTTCATCCTATCTCTCTGGTCAGGTCTTCTTTTCCTGCTAAGAACTGGGGCTTAAATTCTGGAGTGGCAGACAATTAAAAAAGCAAGATAAGCATATTGAAAGTCAGTCTTCTGAAGTGCTTTGGAATAGCTTGCATTTTTTCATCCTCCTGGATCTCAATGGGATCCAATGGATTACCTGGGAAAACCTTGAAATTGTTTGTCTGAAAGAAAAAATTCAGTTTTCAGTTCTATGTAAGGAATTTTAACATATGGGTTTCTCCTTTAGAAAAAGGCTCACTGCTTTCATTTCAGATTTTGCTGCACTGGGGCAACACTACAGAAAAGGAGCACAGAAAAGTGTTCATTTCTGTAAGATTCAAGAAGCAAGTGTCTGATGTAGTCAGATCTGCATTTGCAGGAGTAGCAAATAGTTATCTCTAATGATTTATTTCTTTGTGCAGATGTTCTGGCAAAGGGTGGTGGTTAAGAAAGAAGAATCAGTAAATCCTGAATGCCGACAGGTGCCGAGGGCTGAAGAAAAGTACTGCAGCAATCATTTGCATGCATCCACCATTTGCAACCAGTCATAGGGTTTTTTTTTTTTTTTATGGTAGCTCTCAAGGCCAACTAGCTTCTTATGCTACCCACCTTAGACAAGACTCCCTTTTCACACTGGTGAGGGTCTGTATTCTAGCAGATGTTACTTACTGTGCTCTTTCTGTGTGGTGAGGAGGCCTTTTGCTTATTGCAAATGTAAGTCAAAGTAAATATGGCTGGTCGCAACTGAAGATGAGAATTAATCTACTTAAAAGAAACATAAATTTACTGCTGAAACAGTCTAGAAACAGGCAAGCTACTTGATAATTAAACTGGATTTCAGGGCAAAATGTTTCTAAGAGTATCTTCTCACCATATCTTTGAGCTTTCATCCTAGATATTAGTTTTTCTGCCTCTCAGCAGTCTGTATCTGGTCTAACTCAGACGTACTGAGAATAACATTTGGCTCCCAGTTGCCTGCTCAGCTCACTTGCCTGCCTGTCCTAGACCTTTATTCTCATAGAATAGAGAAATTCTATGCTATATATTAGCACATGGATGTTGAATGGAGGAATGGGTTCTGGCTAAATTTCCCTTGCCTTCCCCGTGCCTTGCACCATGGGAAAAAGGAGGCCACTTGCAAATCTGCATGGCTCAGCAGATGACATTGTGAACAGAAGCAGTTCCACCCTCCTCTGGTGAAACTTGCCAGGGCAATTTGTCCTTGCTGTGCCTCTCCCCACTAGGATTGCCCTATTGCAGAAGTGATGTTTGAGTGCTGCACAAGTATTTGCTGTGCTCTGATGTGTGGGAGGAAGATAAACTCTTCATTGCTCCTGATCTTTTAATGAAGAACCAGACAGGACTCTTGAGACTGGAGTTTCTTGAGAACTTTATGAATGTGGAGTGGAATCCTTTGATAGAAGAAGCAGCAAGTCCCCCAGATATTTCTTACCTATTTCATCCTCATAATCATCAATGTAATGATTTTTGCTTTATTTTTTGACATCTGTTCTCTTGAGATTTCCCTGGAAGTGTGGATGCTGGCCTTTTGTACAGTGCTGTTGATACAATGAATGTTTTCTTAGCAGAAGGAAGGAGACTTACATCTAAGCTTCAGAGAGTGCAAACAGTAACAATTTTTGCTGGCCTGTTTTTCTCAAATGCAAGAGTTAAAAGCATGCTCCTGCAGTTTTTGCCTTCCACTGGATGCATAAACCTCCTGCAATGCCATGACAGCAAAGGTTACTCAAAACTGCCTTCCAGTGAGGATATCTCAGATTCTTGTCACTGCAATAATCCAAATTTGCAAGTAGAGCAGCAGTTCTGTACCTCTGTGCTAGGGTGAATCATGCCTTTGTTCTCTCTTTATGTACTGGACCTTGCTATGTTCTCTCAAGATTTTTCCTGAACAACTGATTTGAAAAAAAAAAATAGAGGAGGAAATGATGGCCCCTCTCTCCTCATCCAGATCTTTTCACAAGAGACTTGCTTCAACAGAAACCCCTTATACTGTTTTCTCAGCAGGGTCTATAGGCTTTTTACTTTTTTTCCCCTTTCTCCCTTCTGTGTTTCATCTTCTGGACTAGCAAAAACCTGTGTATCATTGGAAAAGAGCAGAACATCAGGGAAGTCCTTCTTTATCCCTGGAGTGTTTCCTTACCCCTTCAGTGCACTAACTCTTCATCCATTTTTGCAGCCAGCTTAACTTTGCCAGCTCTCATTGCCTGCCATAGCAAAAACAAAAAGCCAGCTAGGAGGCAGTAGGAATTGAAGCATTGCACTCAAAGTTTCTGCAAACTCTTCCCTGGCCTTCAAGCATAGCAGCACTAGGAGTCAGTTAAATACTACAAGGAATTTTGGACAGATGCACTTCATTAAGCATGCCATTTTGTTTTCTCATTTAAGTCTGTGATATCATAGAGGCAGCTGGAGCATGTCTTCCTTTTGTTGAACATCCTCTTTCTTTCCAGCAGCTCTCCTCCTGAAGGCAGAGAGCACTGACTCCTGCAACTGCTTGCTCAGAGCTGTCAGCACATATAACCTGCTGCCCTTGGGCTTCCCAGCTGGGCTGACAGGACCTGGCTGTGATCCAAGCAGGACGATGTCTCCAGACCCTTTCTGTCTCCAACACAGGAGCAGTGAACCTTGTTCCAGTTTTTCCTGGCCTTCTCTCACACAGACTCAGAAGTCATGTTTTTGAATTGCTTTCACATGAGGGGATTGAGTCATTCCAAATGCATTTGAAAACAATGTTATAACCATTGGTATTATAAAATATTATATATTAGATATGAAAAATGCAGTTTCTTGCTGCTAAGCCTGTGAAAAGTGCCCTTTGGTCTTTTCAAAGTGTAATGCTTATTCAAAAGGTTAAAATTATCTGTTGTGGCCAAAGCTGAAGGTATACTCTGGCAATTATGTCTTGTGACTATATTTTCGTAGACTTGCTCTTTCTGATGCCGCTGGTGAATCTGTAGTTTCATCTGCAATCGGAAACATGAAGTCATGGGGACCAAGGTGGGTGGGGCAACCTTATCCAGGATGGGATGGGTCCATGAACTTTTGTGAAAATTACCTTAGTGTCTAATTGTTATTGCCCCAAGGCAAAGTACCACCTTAATATCGATCTTCCTTGGTGAGCCTGTATGTGAGAGAAAATCTGCAGGCCAAGAAACTCCTTGTACAAGTTAGACAGTCAATTTAGATAGCTGATTAACCAGTTAAGTCAGTTAACCTGACTAGAGCTCACTAATTAGTTGTTAATGGTAAGGTTCTGTCAGATTTAACTGATCTCTAGTAAGCCTAAGGGCAATTAAGAGCTTGTAATCACTGTGATCATTTCCCCCTGCATTGTTGCCAGAACCCCAGTTCGAGGTAATATGATAATTCAGAACTATTATGTAAGACTGTCTCCTTGCTACAGGACAGTGCTTCAAGCACTGCTGTAAATTGGGGCAATGCTATTCCTAATGTCTGACGAAGTATGTGATAAAGTCATCATTGATTTTTGGGGGGGGGAACTTTTGTAGCATCTCACTAGTTTCATATCGCCTGTCAATTCATTGCCCATTGAAGTGCAGATAGTTGCAGGCAGCAAAAAGAACAGAAAACAAGCACAGGGGTTAAAGCTGGTGACCAGTTGAGAAATGTAAACAGAAGGCTCAGAGCTTATTTTCAAGGTTGTCTACAGCCCTGGCTTGGTGCTTGGTAACGCAGAACTTTTATTTTGGAGTAGTCTGTGTTGATGCCACCTGAACAGGAGCTTAGCCATGCGCATTTTGGGCGCTTCTGTGACACAAATAGTCTGAGTCATGTTGCATATATCAAATATTTTGCTCAGAAGCAGGAAGGCATATATCCACTCTGGATGTCATCTGAGAGAAGCCTGGAAGGCATGTCTGGCAGGCTTATGCCATGATCATTGCAGATTGACTTATTCACTGTAGCTTGTAATTGGCAAGAGATAGCATAAGGCTTTATGGATTTTGATTTTTCCAAGAGGAATATTACTAATGAATTAAGATTGATTTTTGCAATTAGAATAATTGGAACCTCAGTGTTCTCTTTTTTTTTTTTGTTGTTTTTTCCACCCTTTCAAATTATGTTTGATCTTTATAGAGATATTTCTATATATTTTAGGGGAGATGATGAGTCAAATAGACTACCTCTGTCTATTACTGCAAGATATTTCTGGTAAGACACCTGTCATGTTTCCATGTTTGTTGCATCAGCTTATTGCTCACATACCTACTTGTTTATCACCCTTCTTGAAAAAGCAAGGATGAAGTGAGACTAATAAAACTATGCACACTGATACTTGTAGTTCAGTTGTTAAATCAAAATAAAAAAACCCTCAAGAACTTGATTTGGAAATCTTTTAACTGAAATCACATTTGGCATTGTATTCAACTCAGACTGAAATGAAATCAGGTGGTTCTGATAACTCCTAGAAAAGCCAAAGCAATAGAGATGTGGTTTACAAACTGATAATGTAAATCCATCCCCTTTGCTTTTATTGACTACATCCATTGCAGTTTATCCTCCAGAAAATAAGAGATTCAATTTTGTTTTACTGTTTCTGAAGCCATCTGAAGTGGGAGAGGGTTTACCGTGTTTAGTTTTCTCTCTCTGGTTTATTCCACATTTCAGTTTTAGCAAATTGAGCATCCATTACAGCAGACTGCAATCCTGTTGCACGTCTTCTGTGTGGGTACCTTAATCTGTAGGCTGGAGTGTTTCCCTCTCCTTCTGTTCCTAGAATTTATCTTGTTGCAAGTGGAGAGTTTTAGAAAGAGGGCTTGAATCCCACACCCACCTTTCAGGATGACATCCCTTTTCAAATTCAATGTCTGCCTAAGTCAGGACAAGGATACACAGAGGTCTCCAGGCTGTAACATAGCATCGCGAGTGCTGTGAAGTGGGCCGAGTCCTCTCCTGCTGCAGCTATTCCAGCTGGGAGTCAGGACACCTTCCTGATGATATGAATTGAAGGATTGTCTCTCACGAAACTCCCACTGACTGGCAAAGCTCCTGAGCTCAGGTGTAGCTTTCAAGGGCTGGGAAGCCCTTCTGTTGGCCAAGCTTCCAGTCCTGAGCATGCCCCTGGGCTGCCGTGGTGTGATCTCTACCACCACACAGAGGGAAAAGTGAGGGCACTGCCCATCATGGGATCCCAGCTGCAGCCTGTGTGAGGGGCTTATCAAGGGGCAGGGGGCTGTGGTTCCCACAGACAGCCCCTGCAGAGTCATGCTGGGCCATCCAATAAGGTGGATATTGACTGGCTCTATTTGAGTGGCCACATTTATCCAGCTCCTTCTCCTAATTCACCTGAATGTTTAGAGAGGAGAGATAGTTTTCCCACAGTGCACCTGCACAAAATTGAAAAGAATCATTTATTTTGCTCTAGTGCAGAGATAAGCAGGTTATGCGCTTCTGAAATGTTAGTTTTGAAACAGTTGAGTACACTTGAGTGGACATAAAAATCCTAATGCCTTTTCATAGAGTAACTAATCTCACTTGGGTTGGGCTTTCTTAAGAGAAACAAACTCAAGTTAGGTGTCTAAGAGTTAGTTCTGCAGTGTGTGATTTTCCATTACACAGGGAGCAATAAATTATATTCTTTAGCTAGAATGGGACAGAAGTCAATGCTGCTTTTGAACACGGGGTGCTGGCTCAAAACTGCTTATCCAGTTTCTGGAAACTAAAAATAATGTTTAAGTTGCTGAGAACGGTGAGCTGAAATCCATTTCAGCTCCTCTGGCACAAAGCCCACAGGAGGAAACATTGCCTTGCCAGTTAACTAATGATTCTCCTCTTGCTCGTGGTACTGCATCTGATTCAAAGCTGTGCAGCTCCTCCCCAAACCCAAGGCACACATGAAATTAAGAAATGACAGGAAAAAGGCCACATCACAACAATTACTGTGATATGATCTGTTACTCCCTTTCTTTCTTGCTCTGTATTTGAGGCTCAGTGTTAATTTACTTGTATAACTCAAGGTGTTTCCTCTGCTTGTTTGTACTAGCTATGATTTCTAAACATCCTTGAAATTATTGGCCATAACATCTCTTCTCATCTTGATATTACTTCAACTTGAGCTACTTATAGAAAGTGCTTCTTTCTACTTTCGAACAGAAATGGCTAGGAGCCAGAAAAATATGTATTTGTTTGCCTTTCTATTTTTGGTTTGAAATTGCTGGAAGCCAGTAAGTGGGTTTTTATTTTCTTTTTTAAGATTTTATTTTCAAACTAAGACAAATATTATGTATGAGGAGTGGCACATATCTTAAATAACTGGTTCTAGTAACAGGAAAATGTTCTTGTTAGAAATTCATCTGAAGTGTGGGTCTATTTCTGGAAATCCTTTCTTGCTTGTTTCAGCAGGGTTTTGTATCCTCTCCTGTTTTCCTCCATGATTCTTTCACATGCAGAGAGGTGAGTTTTATAGGAACTTTTCTGGCACCAAAACACTGGTATGTTTTCATTCATCTTGTACACTACACCGATTCATCATCTACCCATTCTACCAACCAAAGGAAAATCACGCAGGGAGATGACAGGTGCTTGTGTTAATCCGATGAAATCACCTCATCTGCCACCTAAAGGGATAACTACTAGAATGTAGTCTGGTAGAAAATAGAATCCAGTGCCTGCTGTTGGATTGCACAGATTTTGGTCTCCAGAAAGGAGAATTTGGTCTCCAGAAAGGAGAATTTCAATCCATTATAGTCCAGTTTGAGGTCTCATCCCATTCAGGAGAATTTTTATTCCCAGAAAATGCTGGGAATTGCTTAACCAAAGCGGGAATCCAAATCCTTTAGATTTCTTTCAGACTAAAGACCAAAATGAACAAAAAAAAATCCTCTCCCAATTTTATTTATGTATTCTATCTCTTGCATTTCCTCTTAAAATCTTAAAAACCTCCAATCCCACCCAAATCCAAAATCCATCACAACCAAGCAAAAAGCAACCCTCTGGCCACATCCATGAGCTTTGTTCTATTTATTTCATAAAAATAAGCTTGGATAGTTTCGAGTTAATGTTACTGCTTTTTGATTTCTAAATCAGTAAAATCAGTTCACATAACATAGGATTTGTCTTTGGAATTTTTTTTTTTACGGGTTGGAAGAAGTTGGAGGGTAGAGTTAGAAGGACAAAATGTTGTAAAACAATTTTTTACTCTACTGCCAAAACTTATATGAAAATATAATACAGAGCTTAAGTACTCAAAATTTTGTCTTTTAACAGCTTTTCCGTTGAGCTCTGAAACCATTCATGGAAGCTGATGGCAATATTCTTGTAAGTATAATTGAAGTTATGCCAGAATAATTGGTCATCTGAAGAGGTCATATGTTGGGGTTATATCCTTGTAGTCACAAAGACCATGCACAGCATAAAAGAATAGCACGTGTAAACAGCATCAGTATCAAACAAGATCTTTCTTATGGGCCATCCCACGTGGAGAGGTTGCCCCAGTTCTGTTACAAGGATAAAATGAAATCTACTGCACGTGCCTGATGCTGGAGTGCCTTCACTTTCAAGTCCTACCCCTCAATGGATGAGATAACTGTAACCTAAGATACATGAGCTTAGCCAAGGATTTTCTTAACCACACAGTCTAACCCTTGGGAAGCTTAAAGAAAATAGAGCTCTGTAGAACATAACCATTGATCATAGCTGCCTTTGGTGCCTTCTCAGACTCATGCATTGTGGGTCAAACTTCATGAGACATGAAGCCTGTTTTTCAGTATTAGCCCAATGCCCCTGCTTTTCCATGTAGACTTTTTTTTCTTTCCCCTGAAGCAGCCTCATATACCTATTTCGTCCCTTTTATATTTGGCTGCCCCTGGCCCAGGACTCCTGGAGCTTTGATGCAGCTCCCTCTGACTAGGAAGGATTGAGAGTCCTTTAACTGGTGTTTGGGAGGGACCTACCCTGACAGCAGCCAACACAGCCATCAGTTTGTGCAGCAGAGTGTAAATAAGGAGTGAAATTAGGGAGCCTCTGTTGAAACTGTGGGGCCGTAACAGTCTTAGACGTGGTGGTAACGGGAAGCTTCCCAAGAAGATGTAGACACAACTGTCCCTGCTAGGACAGAGGCTTCCACACAGAGTGGCTTCAGCCCTCCAAGTCCCAGACTTCAGGGCATATCAGGAACCTCTCCCTGAGGCCAAGGGCGATGTCTCTTGGCCCTGCAGGCCATCTTGGAGGAGCTGTGCTGCCAAGTGGAGGAGGTTTGGGAGGAAGCATGCAGCATCAGAGAAAGTGGAAGGGAGAGAGATATAGGGTCTTCTCTGAGACACAACAGCGTGAAGACCATCAGTCCCCACCTGCAATGAAAAAAGAAGGCAGTATGTATGCCCGCTATCAAAACAAGCAAAACCTCTGGAGAATTGGAAGGATGGAAGCTGGTGACTTCTTGTATCAAAAGGAAGCTTCTGCCTCATCTAAGACCAGGTTGACTGCCCTCATAGTTGAAGAGGAGCCAGATGTGTCCCCTAGCAAAGGACGTGGTTCACTTATCTGGAAACCATGGAGGTCTACCAGGAAGAAATGTTGAGACCTTGCCCTTACTGTGAGGGACAAAGGACCCATCTGTAGGCCTGACCAACCATCTAGAGATGTTTGCTGCCTGGGAGGGGCCAGGATCCAGGACGTTGTGCAGAGATTGTCAAAGTCTGTTCCGTCCTCTGACTTCTATCCCCTATTATTACTCCATTTGAGCACAAATGATACTGCTAGGGGAAACCAGTATATGCTGGAGGCCATAGAGCTGGAAAGTAGCTTTGCAGAGAAGGACCTGGAAATCTTGGTGGACATCATGAGCTAACAATATGCCCATGCGGCAAAGAAGGTAAATGGTATCTTTGGCTACATTAGACACAGTATTGCCAGAAGGTCAGGGGAGGTCATAATGTATTCAGCACTGCTGAGGCCACCCCGGAATGACTTCTCAATATAAGAGACATATGATGTACTGAAGAGGCCCAATGAACAGTTAGAAGAAAATTAAAGGAATGTAGCATCTAAGGTATGAGGAAAGACTAAGTGAACTGGGACTGTTTAGCTTGGAAAACAGGCTCAGGGGGGCTCTTACCCATGTGCATAAATACCTGAAAGGAGGATGCAAAGAAGAGGACATGGTTTAATGGCCCACATGGTGGTGGTGCTAAGTTGATGGTTGGACTTGATGATTTTAAATGTCCTTTCCAACCTTAACAATTCTATTATTCTTTTCAGTGGTGCCCAATGACAGGACTAGAAGTGATAGACACAAACTAAAACACAGGAGGTTCCCTCTGAACATCAGGAAACCTTTTTTACTGTGAGAATGACTGGGCACAGTCACAGGTTGCCCAGAGAGAGTGGGGTGTCTCCATGCTTGGTGAAATGCAAAAGCCATCTGGAAATGGTCCTGGAAAACCAGTTGCAGGTGGGGAGTGGACTTAGATGACCTCCTGAAGTCCCTTCAGTCTTAATCATACTGTGATTCTGTGGAAAAATAGGACATCTAAACTGACAGAAGCCTCTGCTGAAGTTTTCACTTCTCTGATATATTTTTGCTCATCCCTGGAACCTGCCTGGCACAGAAGTGACTATGAACAACACACAGTTGAATAGGTTTCTTTGCGACTCACTCATGGTGTATTTGCCAAGAGGAGGAGTAATAGATAGCAGGTTTGAAGTCTGTATTGTTTTGCAGGATCACTAGCCCGTCCTATTCAGTCCTTAGCAAACCAAAGCCTACCAAAACAATTAAAACCTACTCTCTATTACCAGCCTTGCACAAAAGTGTATGTTTTGCAGTTATCCCAGAGCTTTCTGAGAATTATTGCTCTCAGATTTCCTTTGGTGAGAAGAAATAGAAATACATCTGATGTTCTTGGTTTGTTTTTCAGTTGAACCTGTGGTAACGAAATAAATCACTTCCCATTAGGAAATTGGAAATTATAGAAAAATATTCACCATTGATAAAAGCAAAATCTTGACATTTGGCTTAGTTTTAGATTGTTCCAGTGGCTATGTCTGCTAGTTACAGTACATTCACCTCTGAAACTGCTATTATACCCCTGGTTTTATTAGTAACAACTCTGCCTTCCACAGTTTTCTCTTTGTTCTGCACTGAATCTCTCGAAGAGTGAAACTAAAAAATACTTCTTTATCAATGTTCACCAAGGTCCAGTGACATAAAAGTTTATTGACTTTTTTGTAAAAGAGTTTTCAGTGAAGGAAACTTAAATTTACTACTTGAAAAAAGTTTTGCCACTGGAGGCTTGTTAATGTTTTGTTTTCTCATGGAAAATTGAATCCAAACTGTGCTGGTGAGGCATTTTATGAATTTTGTGGTAGATTCATTTAAATATAGGTTTTCTATTGGTTTGAGATGAAAACAGTCTTACTGAAATCTGTTTGTTTATTTCCAAACATTGTGCTTTGGAGAAAGAGGTTATTTTTATTTGTTTATAGATCAACAAAATTTGAGAAGGCAATTTCGTGAATCATGCCACATTTTATTGCTCCAGTTGGGGATAAGAGCTTTCTCTTGTATGGAGCAGAACACATATTTTTTTATTGGATGAAGCTGAGTTCCTGAACAGCCCTAAAATACAACCAGAAGTTGCAGAATTCCAGGCTTAGTGCTAATTTGTTGAAAATTTGTCTCAATTTTCAGGAGTACTTGGAAAGATAATGAGAAATGTATCTTAATTAAAAAATTTTTATTCAGCAGTTATTTCATTAGAGGTTTACCACTGATTTTATCCAGGCAAACTACATATAGTTCTGGCTGGAGAAACTGCTCTTTCTTCCACCAAGAATTTCCCAACTCCTCCCATAATGTATGAAGAAAAGAGAGTTGGTTCATCACCCCTATCAACTTGCAGCGGGATACCATCATTGCTGCAGAATGATACGCGTACATTTGTAAATTCTTCTAGCTAGCCCAAGCTCTTACTAAGTGATTAGTTTTTGCCTCAGTCTGATATAAAGTGGGTCCCAACAGATGACTTATATAACACAAGTATTAACTCTTCCTTGACAGATGAGCAACAGACCATGTTATTTTTCTTTAGTTCATCAACAAGGTTAGTGGAAAGATTGCTTCCTCCTCAGTTGTGTAGAGAGAGCCACATCCTGTCTCAGTATTGCTCTTCTTTTTGTATGACTTTATGTTGGTTAGAGAGGAAATGACCCCAATATAGTGCCATGGAAAAGATGTGATGTTGCTTTACTACATAGTTTTTGGGCCAGGAGATCTGATTCATATTTGTTTTTCTTAATATCATTTTGGATAGCACTTAAGGAAAGTAATTAGTTTATTTGACCCACTGATTTCCTGAGGCCATATGTTATTTCTATGTGTCCTAAGTAGGGCATAAGTTTCTTTGGAATGAAGACATGAAGGGTGGCCTATAAAGGATGGCGAAATAGCAGAGTCTCTAATAGAGTTGATGTGATTTCTTATTGCTTTTCTTTGTGTGTTGTCATGGAGAATAGTCTGAGAGAGAGAGAGGTAGTGGTAGAATTAAAAAAGAAAAAGGGGAAAAAGGAAAAAAAATACTCAGTGATTAAGCAGGAGTCTGGGATTATTCATGCTTGGTAAAGCCTCCCACAAGAGTGCTGTTCAGGTCATGTCAAACAGGCACCAGATAAGCACAGGACTGTGATACACGGCTCTGTGCTCTGTGGTACACACTGCAGAGATCCCTGCTTCAGAAAGTTGTAGCTCTTGTAAATACTGGTGACAGTGGTCTCTTCTATCACTGTTTGCAGACAGTCTAGCTTTACTCACCTTTAATTTGCCTGTGACAAGAGCCATCAAATTTTTCGGGTGATGTGAAGTGGGGTGTTGCTTTCCTGGGAAGCTGTCTGGTGAGGCGGAGGGGCTACATTAGGGATGTTCCTAGCGTAGCTCTGCAGCGGATCAGGTAGCTACCGGCTTTGCATAGCAACGTGGTGGCCAGCATATTAAATCATACGTCACTTTATCCAGCATTTGTCATCCGGAGGCTTCAAACCCTTCCTAAAAATAGAAAAAAGTGAATGCTTTAGTTCTCACACTAGAGAAGGAAAGGTTGAAGCAAAGAGAAGTCAAGTACTTTGTCCGCAATCACACAACCAACCAACCTGTCTGGGGAGAATTTACTCCAAAAGACATACCTTCCATTTTCAGTTATCTCCTTTTCTGTTCTGTGGTCTTCTCTTTTAGTGTCATTTTCTATGTGTTTATGCAGGGTTAAATATGTAGACAGCAAACGTGTAAATAAATTCAATTGTGTTATTTTGCAGTGACTAAAATTTCCATCTATTTTGTGTGACATTTTTTTCTTAAGAAATATTATGAAATTATTTCATAGGGGAAAAAAATTACATGTGCTGCATTAAATAAACAAAGGCAAAGGTGAGGGTCAATTTCTTTTTCAGGATTTCTTAGAATGAGCTAAATGACTATCAGTCATCTGGCATGTATTTTAATCTCCCCATGTTTGTAAATCCTCCTTGCGGAGCCTAATGAAGCATTAACATGCTGGAGTTTTAACTTCTATTTTTTAACTTCAAAGCACAGAATACAATTCAGGCAAACACAGCGAAGTAGAAGCTGCCTGTGGATGTGAAACAGGAAGCAGTAGTAGTTAGTCACATGTAATAGGGTTGTGTTTGCTCTTGCTCAACTAGATGTACATCAATTTTAATTAACACGTTTTTTGCTTCAGCTGCTAACATCCCTTCAGCAGTGAGTGGGTTATGTGTTTCCATCCTGCATATACCACCAGCATCACCACCACGTCCTTCTCTAGCTTCCCCCTCCCCTTTCTGCACAAATGTTGCAACACAATCTGAAATTTCCTCTTTTCTTTCCTTCCTGCATTTCTTACAGGTTCCTTTGCGTCAGAAGGCAAAAAAGAAAAGTCAAGGTAATGAGAGGTTTTTTTTTCTTTTCTCTCCTGCATTCCTCTTTTATTATTTTCTTAGTATGTCTTATTCTTGGGAGGGTGAGGATTTTGTACTGCTACTCATCTAGTGAAAAGCTGTTTTTTAACTCCACTGATTCTTACACCAATTCTGAGAAAAATGACAACAGGCTGTTCCTTTGGACTAAATCCTTGTGGTATGTTAATTGAATCAAATCAATGAAGTAGAATCAGCTGAAGTAGAATTAGCTGCACAGACATACACACGAGTGGTTTTCATGTACTTGGCATAATAGTTTTCTCTAGCTGACTTAAATAGATGTATTCTTTTCAGTGCAGCTGTGTGAGGGAAAATATATGCATGCTTCTCTTAAAAGGATCAAAGGCTGTTTTTTTAATTTACAAAAACTCATGTATGGTTATCTTAGCATTAATTAGTATCTGCATTATCTATAGCTTACTGTTTTATTTCTGAACATCAGCAAGCCTTTCAATTTAATGTGTGTTACTATCACAGCCATTATAAAACTGAGTGACTTATAAGCATATTTTAAGATATGCTTGGATGACTTGCTGAGATTCCTAAGTAAGGATGATATCCTTAATTAGCAGCAACACCTTTTCTGATAATGCAGTTTTAAGCAAGCACAGCACTGTATTTTTAATGGCACAGGATTCTTTACAATGAGCCGACGGAGGATATCGTGCAAAGAGCTGGGGCAAGCAGATTGTCAAGGATGGCTCTACAAAAAGAAGGAAAAAGGAGCTTTCATTGGCAACAAATGGAAAAAGTTCTGGTGTGTGCTAAAGGAGTCATCGCTGTATTGGTACAGCAGTCAGCTGGTGAGTACAGCATACAGCCAGCTCTGGGTGCCAGACAAATAGCATCTGCTGGGATTGAGAGAAGGGGAGCTGGGCTCAAAATTTAGGTGCACCCTGGAGGAGTACAAATAACTGGCTTTACTTCTCAGCCCTGAGACTTCTTGTGATCAGAGAAGTATCAATATGAATTTGAAATATGCAGAAAACTATGTGTTTTCTAGTTCAGCAGGCACTTGTGAAATATTAACTTGCTGTCTGTTTTGCCCTGTAAAGAGCTGCTCTTTGAAGGCTCTGGTGGCATTTGAATTTGAGAAATGGTTCCTGGGTATAGGCAATTTGCAAACACTTGTTGTCAAGACTCAAAACAGGAATGTTTTTTCACTTCCTATTAATTTAATTTTCAGAAATGTTTCTCCTGTTTCTCTTCCCATCCCCTTCCACACTGAGATTATTCTGTTTGTCTGCTTGGTTTCTTTTTTCTTCTATTTTTTTTTCCTATTTAATTTTTTTCCTTTTCTTCTTCTTTCTTTTATTTTTCTTTTTTGTCCTCCTTTCTTGTATTTTTTTTTTTTCCTTTCAGATGGTAGAGGGCAGCTGGCTTTACTCTGGACTTGTTTGAGTGGGCAGAGAGGGTGTCTTGCCCATCCTAGGAAGATTCAGATATCGTTGTTCCTTTCACTTTGCTGCCTGGCACTGCTAATTCTAAAAAGTTCTTATCACATTCAAATGATGGAGTGACAGAGCTAAGAATTAGGGTGTGAAGAGAATTAGAGTATGCCAGCAAAAACATAGGCTGAAACTCAGCAGCTTCAGTGTCGAATTGTGGATGGACATGAGGTTCCCTAAATGCAAAGCAGCTGCTCTGGAAATCAGCATGTCACAGGCAGAGTAAAGGATGAAAGATTAAAGGAACCCTTATTAATTCTTAGGGCATTTAAAAAAAAAAAAAGGCAATCTGGCTAATTTCCACTTGTTTATTTCCACTACAGTAATCCCCATCAAAAATTTTGCTAATTGTTTCAGGGAAAAAAATAAAGTACTTTAAGCCATTAAAAAAATATTCATACCCTAAACAAAGCTTTGCTCATGTAGACTATTTCACATTCTCCCTTCAGCTGTGGGTATAGTGTTAGTGTTTTTTGTGGGGTTTTTTTTCACTTGTGTGTGTGAGAGAGATATTTTTTGTTTGTTTTTTTAAAATCCAAATAAAAGCTTTGACTGGTATTTCAAGATGATATTAGCTATTTCTTTTTGGGGTAAAGGAAAGCAACTCTGCTGGTCTTGGGCTGTTGTTTTTTATGATGCTGTGGTAGTCTGATATAGATTCCTTCCAAGACTATGTCAAATACCTGCATAATAGAAAGGAGATAGAAAAATTTGGAAAAAAAGTTTTAAATTTTTTTTTTCCTAATGCTTACAATATCTCTGCTTGAAAGACAGGGCGAGGCAGTAATACTAATAAACAGCATTGATACCTTGCAAAACCTGATTAATATTGGCTTTTATAAGTCTGTATTTGCAGTTGTGCTTCTGGTCAAGCAGTTTTAAGAAAGGTGAGCTGGCTGGCTGACATGTTTTTTAGACACAGAAAATATCAGAAAGGAATAATCCTGAAGAGTAATCAAGATGGGAGGAAATAAAAAAGGCAAGACTAGGAAAAGTTTGCCTCTGGGAAGAGAAGAGTGGACGGGGAGAGGTGCTAATTCCTCCACTTCCTTCAGTTGTCCTGGCCTGGTTAAATTCCACTCCTGAGATCCAGAGAAACCATGATCATGCTAGCTCCAGTGCTCCTGAAGAGCACTCATCCTTTTAGGCCATGATCATGGTTTCTCTGGATCTCAGGAGTGGAATTTAACCAGGCCAGGTCACTGACTTCCCCCAAATGAACAAAGCTGAAAAATAAGTGTCAGCCGCATTCCAGTTTACTTAATTTCCTCTGAAGAGCTCATATGGCTTCAAAATATGTTGTCTTGTATCAGCCCTGAGTTCTCACAGTTGTGCTTTAAGCATGCTAGCCTGTAGTACCTCTTTGCTTTCAATTTCCGCCAACTCTCACACGCTATTTTATGTTAAAGACTCAAGATTCCTTTGGGCAGCTTAAAGTGTGGCCTCTATGTAATTATAGATTCAATCAGTGTTTGCAGAATGTCAGTAACTGTGGAGTTTGGAAAGGAGAGGAGGTGTTCTTTGCTAAGGCCTGCTTTCTTAAATTCTTCAGACCAGAGGCATGCTCTGAGATGTATGTGAGATCAATTAGACCCAGATATTCTCACTTCTAGATTGATGAAGGAGAAATAGCTGTGACAGATTCACTTGCTTGCTTCACAAATCTCTGGCTTGGTGTTAGGACTGCCTGCACTTCCACTGTCTTCAGCAAAGTTCATCCTTGGTCCTAAGGGGGTGTACCAGATGACAGTCTAAAGTTCTGGTGAAACAGAAGTTCTGCTTCTCACATGCCTGAGGCTTCCTGTGACAGGCCCTTTTGCAGAGGCTGATGCCAAAGGTGGTGATGAAAGAGTGGGGCTGATTGCAAAAGGACTGGGGCACACTGGTTACCCGTAGCTCTGCTTGACCAGTTCGGTTCTAGTGAGAAATGAGCATGGTTTGTTTATGGCTGTGTGAAAACCAGACACTGGCAACTGTAGCATAGCAACAGGGTGCTGGACCCTTTTTCTAATGGAGATGGAGAAGATAGAGAGTGGGTGGAATTTGTATGGGAACATGCATAATCCTGGATTTGGGTAGATAACCTCATCTAAATATCATCTTCTAGGTCAAGTTTGTCTTCATGTGCCTCTGAAGCTCTGGATGTTTCCGTCACTCTGGTTTAATTTTTCTTCAAGCTGCTCTGGCTCTGGGTCTCTCATAAGAAGCAGATTTGGGTACATGGTATAGGACACATGTTGTGACATTTGCAGCTTCAATTTAACATAAAATATTTTATGAATGCCAAAGCTCAAAAGAATAAAATAATAAACGAGTCAGGAATAGCAGATCGGACATCCCAAGAGCCAAGCTTCTCCTTCACTGAAAGAAAGCTAGAGAGCACAGGCAAATCTCAATAAATTTTCAATGAGCTAACTGAGGTCCGGGCCCAGTGGTCTTAGCAGGCTTGGGTAGGCTGCCCTGGAACCTCTTGTCACAAACCCTTCTTCTTTCTATAAAACATGAGGCAGGTAAACTTCTCTTTGCAGCGTGGAAGCACTCTCAGTCTGGGGAGAGGAAGCTGTTTGGACTAGGAGGAAGCACAGAAGGGATGGTTTTGCAATGAAAACACAGGAAATAGCAGAAAATATATCTGGGCAGTCAGACTTTCTGGGTGCGTTCAAGAACACCAGACTCCTTGGACTACTGCTCTTCATTAGTATTTGTTTCTTTTTTTTTTTTAGTACTGCTCTCTGTAGGCAGCTGCCTTGAAGACAAGTGTTTAAATAGTACAGTTTGTGACCTGCCTGACCCTTTAGCTGTTTCAGTTCTCATACTGAAACCCCAGAGGGAATCAGTACTCCTACATAGGAAGAGGGATGGTGGGGGAGGATTGTCACATGTAATCCCAGGCTCCTGGCTATTTATGCTTGTTTCGACTGTGTTGGATAATGTTGGCTGGAATGGGACAAAGGACTAAGTGCCTCTGTCTGGTGGGTCTTTAGGGTAGCTTGACTGGTTTTCCAAAATTGAAATAGATTTTTGCAGAATGTTTAATGGTGGTTGTCATGGGGATTCAGCTGAAAAGAAATATAAATATAGAATTAAAGAGTTGCAGGCTGTGATCTGCTGTCACTATTTATCTTTGAACTTTTTTTTTTTCTTTATTCACTGCATTTAAATTGGTCCTCACTCCAACAGCTTTGCTGGAAGCTGTATAACTACAGTCTTTTAAAACAAAAAACTTTTACCTTTGAGTTGTAATAGCTGCTTACGTGGGTGAGAAAATGTCGTTGATGTTAGCTGATTGAACGGAGAGGCTTGGGGATCTGTTGCCCAGTATCTTACATAAATTATTCACAGTTCTATAGGATGCTTCATTGGTGTACTTGGCAGAGAGAAAAAAAGACTAAAATTCTGCTCCTCCAACTCATCCTCCAACATCCATAGGGTCTTCTGGGGGCAGTGCTGAAACCCTGATGGAGCTGTGAGGACTACTCTGCTTTGCAGATTGGAGCTGTTCCACAATAACAAGATATTTCATTTTCTAGCACTATTTTTTAAAATCTTACTGCAACATTACACTCACTTTATATGACTTACTAAATGTCCTAAAGCCACAACGTTTAGATAACATATTGAGGCAAGCTCAAAAGGACATTAGCCTCTTACATTGGATTCATGCATTGTGTTTCATAAATAATTTCTTTTTTTTTGAGTGCAAAGCATTTTCTGTGAATAAATGGCTACATTCTTTCCTTCCTCAATAATTTGCAGAGGGTGATGTTATTAATGAAATTATTTTTCTACAACTTGGAATAGCAAAAGCACAAATTTATGTTAGGCTAACCTCCATGAAACCCACAAGAGATAACAGCTTGTTCTGTTAAACATCCTGATTTAAGTAGAAAACAAATCAAGGTTTTTTATTTTAACTGAGCTTTTTAGGGCTATTTTACAACTTCACATCAAAATCTTAAGGAATCTTAAATGAAATGTGTGAGTTAAATTATAGCCTGCTAAAGTCATGTTAGGGACAACATTTTGGAAGAAAGAAAGCACTTAGGATTTCTATATGCTTTAAATGTTTTAAAATGTCATTTTTATCCCAAGAATGACTGAAAAGATGTCTTCCACATTTTCTGTTCCTAGGATTTATTTGGAATTCTATTTGCTAACTGAAATAACATCCTTAAGATTTTAAGTGACTTCTTTTCCTTTTTTCCTTTCTTTTTTCCTGATAATTATGAAGCTATACACCCATCAAACCCCTCTTTTCTGTTACATAGATGGCATGTTTTAGATGTGTACAAATAGTGTATTTCACTCATACATAAAATAGAACATACATTTTTCTTTAAATGAACAAATATTAAATCACAGACAGAATTAGTATAAAATCTGAATGCACTGAGAGAGAATGTGTAAGTGAGAACATAATCTTTTACCAACTGGAACAGGCCAAATACTGCATTAGAATTCGAGGGTTTTTCTGTTGTAGAATTGTTAAAATTAAAGTACTGAAATGAAAACCCACAGACCTATATTCATTAGTAGTTTAGAGGGCGCTTCCCTAATTTAGGTAGAAGAATCTATCTAAATTACTAATGGATTAAGACAGTGGTTCATCTCCAAGTTCCATTTCTGCATGGGTGGGAGTATTGCAGGTTAGTGTCTCCACATTGGCTTACAGGGTGCTGGTAATTCACTACTCAAATACAAAATCCAAACACTCAAATACTTCTACATATTGACAGTGGAGACAGTGACTTATCTAATGGCATTTCATGGGCTTAATCCCCTTAGGAATGCCTTTGCAGCACTCCAAGCTGTTCATAGGGTGCAGTCTAGACCAATAGTTACTGCACTGATAGATAGCACTGGCTGAGCTGTAACTGCTTTGGAAACATGGAAGAAAGGCCAAACCTGTCCCTGACCTGGGTCACCCACTCACCCACTCAACGGCTTACCCAGCTCAGGCCATGGACTTATTGCTGCCTGGGTACCTGGGGATATTCTTTCACCCAGGGTCTCGTGGATAACTTTTCCTTAAACTGAGAGTATTGATTCATACTGCAGAGAAGCAACTGGCATTGCATGCATTTCTCATCCAGCAATGTGTGTCATAGTGATTGTTGTACCTCATGGACAGCTTTTTCAGATTAGTCTCTGGTAATCTCAGACTGGTCTTGGAAACTAAATAAGAATTTTCATGTTCTAGACCCAGTAAGCGATCATCTTTTTGGAACAGAAATTCTGGATAATACAGTCTATACCTTCAGTACAGTGCAGCCCAAGAATACTGCTCCTCTATTACTCACTAGTATTTATTTGCTCATCCCTGTATACTTAATATACTACGGATCTGGGATGGTAATACTTGGTTTAGTTAGTTGTTATTTAATCTCAATGACTTTAGTCTCATGAAATTCCAACCTGTGGAATGGAAACAAAATCTCCCCAAGCTAGTCACTAAACAAGTTTTACAGGTACAAATACAATCAGAGAGTCTTAAAAGTCCATAGTAGTAAATAAGCACTTTTTCATACAAATATTACAAAACAAAAGTTTTTTATCCCACATGTAAAAAAAAAAAATTTTTTCCTGTACTGAAAGAAAATAAGAAAAACCCTTCCACGGATGCTGTGTGTCTGTGTGCATGTGTCTTGGAGCAGCAAAACTGTTTACTGGTGATGATGTAAAATATAAACTTCTCACATGAATGTTTAATATATGTAAATGACAGGAATGATGGTTAGGCCGTGATTTATTGTATGCTAAAGAATAGATATGCAGATGTGAGGGGAAGCCACCCACTGAAGTATCCATTCTGTATCCATTTTCCAGTTCTTGGAGATTCATACTTCCAAGCATTAAAGCTCAAAGCTTGTCTTGATGAACATCTTTTTACAGTCTCATCATATTCATGCATAATGAGACTTGAGATACTGTCAGTCATCTTCATTTTCCTCTCCCTTTGTAATTGTTGTGTATATTTTACCTGCTTTAACTCTGTGTATATTTTCAGAATTTTAATGTGTCTATGAGCAATGTCTGGGAGCAGCAAAAATGTGATTCAGGAATGAGCAATTTTAACTGTTTTTCTGACATTATGTCCTACAGACTTTTGTCTACATTATCTATTTCTTATCTTAAGAGGACTCCTAATTTTATTGCAGGTGACCAGGTGTATGTAGGTAGATGTAGTAAGGAAGATGTTTCTGCTTCGGATGTTTCAGTTTCAGGCAGCACAAACAGGGGTTTGAGGCTTGTCACTTCAGTTTTGCAGTGGAGCAACTCTGAATCAGAGTCTTGCTGACTGAGAACAGACATCAATGCTCAGTAAACCTCCTTGTATGCAGAAAGGGCTGGCTGGATATGAACAGGGTACTGTAAATATCTGCCTGGATTTTGCTACCTCTTGTACTATAAATTTCTAGAGTATACTGTACTATAAATTTGCTACCTCTTGTACTACAGGTTTGTAGAGGGAGTGATAGCTGGGTGACCAAAGCCCTCTGAGGCAGGTTTGCAGTGTTAACCACAGGACTCAGCTGTGTGGGATGATGCCCTTGCACCTTGTGGGATGGAGCAGCCTGCATTGCCTCTGCCTTGCTTGTGTACAGGTGACCCTGCAGAATGGTCCATGCTGCAATTACACAGGGGACATCATCCTCCATTTCTAGTTAGATTCGTCTTGGGACACTTCTGAATTGTATTTTCCAGTCTTTTATAGGTCATTTTATGTGCTGCTGTCACATGTCTGTGTAAGACACACACATGCTGTATCATGGCATAAACCCACCTTTGAGATTGTAGGTACCATGCAGACCTCAGTAGATGATATAACCCTTGTTCATTCTTATTAGTTAGCAAAATCTATGCTTACACTCTGCCACTTGCACCAACAGGAGTGGTGGCTTTCCAGCACCCCGGATTTACACAAATATAGCTGGTATAGAAATATTTCATCAGGCGTTAATCTGTCCCCATGGTGATGAGCATATATTTTCACGGTATAAAAAGCTGTCAAAAACAAGCACTTGCATGTTAACTAATATTCAGCATTGGAGTCTACTAGCTTACGAGTTGGTTGATGTGGTGATATTTAATTTTTTTTCTTTATGGAAGGCTGAAAAAGCAGAAGGATTTATAAGACTTCCAGACTTCAGTGTGGATCGAGCAATTGAATGCAAAAAAAAGCAGTAAGTTTATCACTTGTTCCCAGTTTTGCATGATTTTTACAATGTTGCAAGGAATGAATCTCAGTAGGCTTTGACAGTGAGGCTGTGGGGAGTTCTTTTGTGTTGTATAAATAATGAGATATTAATTGAGCTACTGAAAGAAAAACATATTGCAAAAATATTTTTGAAAAATATCTGCCAGATGTGCTTTGCTACAACCACAGACAAAAAAAGTCAGATGAGTGTGCCAAATACTTTCCTTTTTTCCTCCCTTTTTCAATTCGCTAATTATGAGTAGACTGTAGTTCTCAGATGCTCCCTCTTAGTTGAGGAGGTCAGCAGTGGAGCAAGTAATACTGTAATTATTGCAAGTAATAGTCCTCCAAGCCTGGACTATTCTTTAGGCTGCTGTGGCAAAACTGAGCTCGGGCTGTACTTGAAGCCTTTGGTTGTGCAGGGAATAAATACTTTCTTCAACAGGGTGCACATTTAAAAATATTCTCTCCAAACTCCATACGCAGCACTGACTTCCGGCCGCTTCTGAGCACACTTCAAAGGTTTGGAGGGATGTTACTGTTGTTCAAAGTTATAAAGTGCAGCCTGGTTTTAATTGTGTCCCTCAAGAGAAAGCCTTCATGCTTTTGATGGAGAAGTCAGAAGAGTCAGCCACTATTCACCCACTGTGTGCTGCATGTGATTTTACTCTGTCACATGTCCCTTCCCTCAGCCATCAGTTTTCCATGCTTGGGGGTCTTAGCCTGATTGACCACATCACACGGAAGCTGTTCCATGTTTTGGGTCACTACTGGTGCTTTCTTCCAACATTTTTCAAGTTTGCTTTGCATCTCAGAGCTGGAGGAAGCAAAACTGCACATAGTATTTGAGGTATGGGAACGCAACAGAATTATGTAATGAAGTAATGGAAGATTTTGTTTTATTCTTTATTCCTTCCTTTTTAGTTCTTATAGTTTATACTCTCTGAATAATATGTGGCCTAGGAGATGAGCTAAAAATAGACTAGAGTTTTAAAGAAAGAACTGTATTGATGGACAAGCTAATCCGGATTAATACAGTGGAGCGAATAAATATTTTAAATAATTCATTCAGCTATAATTTTTTTCTTTCTTATGGAAACTAGTTTTCTTCATATCTCTTCTTTTTTTCTTTTCCTAAAGTGCTATTAAGATCAGCCACCCACAGATCAAGACATTTTATTTTGCGGCAGAAAATGTTCTGGAAATGAACACGTAAGTAGGAGCGACTGGTCATGTTTCATCCTGTCTCATGCATGAGAACACCCTTTGAAAGTTCATTCTTTCACTGTCAAGCAGTCATTGACAAAGTTATTTGAGGAATTATTGAGTCTAATTTTTCTGGTCACTAAGTGGAAGAAAACCATTGCTCTTTTTTCACTAATTATAATCAGAACCACAATTGCATAATTAGCCCAATTTTGATACTAATCTTCCCAACATTTTCTGGTATAAATCCCTTTCTGTTAGAGCGGTGCTAAGATTTGCCAGCAAGTACAGCACCTGGGAAGAAGTGAGTGGAGAAAGGAAAGAAAGGGGGAAGTCCCAGAAGGGATCTAGGACTAGAATACAATAGTTCCTGATTTCAGAGTATCATATCAGCTAACAAGAAGGGTTAGAGGGATAGAAAGGTCTGTTTCTTTACTGTAAATTAGCATTAACTTCAGCATCAAACTATGCTGTAGTTGAATTATCCTCATGACAGGTCAGAAATTTACTTTCCACAAATGTCCAGAAGATTAGCAACCAAATAGGTCTCAGTGGAAGTAAGAATGGATACGAAAGCTGCCATTTCAGAAACCACTGAGCTATCAGAAAGATGTTTTCTACTGATCCAATTTTGGCTGATATATCTCATATCTTTGCCCTTTTTACTTCAGATTGCAGTCTGTTCTCTATGCTATTGTATTAAATGTCCAAATACTGGATACAAAGCAGTACAATTTAAATGGGAGGAGAGCTCCTACAACAATCAGGTCAGGATTTTAATCATGGCTCTACTGGTGATCTTTGTGTGGTTTTTCACAGGGCAGTGACTACTCATTCACACTGTAAATGAGAAGCCTTGTACATATTTACCACAATAGAAAAAGAGAGAGGTTGAGAGAATGTGTGTGACCTTCTGAAAGATCTATAGATACAGAAATGTACAATATTACAGTAGTGTATGTACATAGATATGTGTTAATAAATCTGTACTCTACAGATTCCCGCAAGTAAATACAGATGAAAAGAATCTGTTGCCCTTTGCAAGTTGGAGCTTCATGGAGCATTCTGCCAGGGAGATAACCATCCATTTCCTGCACAGTGTTCCTGTCTTTCCCACCAGAGCTCCTGAATGGAGTGACAAGATCCTGAGGCAGATAGGATGAGGATAACTGAGAATGAGGGACAACTGGACAGGAATATTTCAGTAGAAAGGGTAATCCTGGTTAAGAGAGAAGAGATGGAAGGACGTATGGAGATGGAAAATTAGAGCTAGTCGAGGATATTAGTAAGTGCTAACAGCCAGTTTGGAGTCCAGCTGGAAATTCTCATGTGAAAAATGTTTAGTCTCCTGTGAGTGAGTGATTGAAATCTACACAGGTGTCTTAGCTCTTATACCCCCTGGAATGATTTTGTTCAAACTCCGCTTCTTGAGTAAATTTCATTTTGGCTTAAAGCTAGGTAGCCTAGTGTTAGAGCAGCCTGCACGATGCTGTACTAGCTCCCCACTGTTGCAACTGATTATGTTTTCCTTGGCAAAGTATAAAATACATGCATTTAATACATAAAGTACACTCATAGTCACGCATATGTCGAAACAGACTAAAAGACATCTGTTCTCTTGGCTCCAGTCCTGCAAATACACATGTGAATGGTTCCACTGAACTCGCTGGAGCATTTGTGTTTGTTGAGTTCCTGGTGTGCATAACTGCTTGATGAATCATGACCTTTTCTAACTCTTCATGCATATATCGATATATGCATATACCTGTACATATATCTCTATTAAATCAACAGTGTATTTATTAACACAGTCATTTGTTTCACTAATTTATCATGTATTTGCTATTGTCATGCACACGTTAAAAGTAAAGGCTTCCCCACTAGCTGCATGCATTTAGTTGGCCAGCTGTACATAGTTATTAGTGACTTGTCTGCCCTCACCATTAATGAAGTCCTAGAATTTTTTAGCAAATCTTTTCCTTGTTAAGGTGGATTTTCATTTAAAATATCATTCTATTAGGATTAGCTGTCAGAAAAGAGTCAATGGACCACTCTTCTAGAAATGACACTTTGTGTTTTTGAATTGTTTGTGGCTCTATTACTCATACTGCAGTCTAAAAGTGCAGTTACTTTGATGCTGATCTTTCTAGCAAATTCCCATTTGCTTTAGTACAACCAAAATCAAACAAAATGTTTTTTTTTTTTTTACAATAACAGATTCCTGCCCTTCATACTTTCTCTATATATGCCTTGAGTTTTAATCTTAAAAGCTTGAGCTTTTTCAGTTGTTAGTTACTTAAAGTGTGGCTAGATCTGAATGACCTACAGGCAAACATAATATTCAAAAAATATAACTAGGGAATGTTTCTAGCCCTGGAAAACTTCAACCACCTAGGAAGACAAGTGAAAAACACCCCTGTTAATAGCTTAAAATGACACAGGAAGTGAGACTTACTGAAACAAAAAGTACATAGCAAGGTGAAAAATGTGAAATGTTATGATCAAAATGTTTGTTTTCAAGTGGTGCAGACTGTGCTGCAATAGTTTTGGCCAGGGCAGCTGATATAATCTTCTATGGCTCCCATGCCTTTTTCTTCATCTCAGGTGAAAGATGACACCTCAATCGCTGGACTAATTCACTGCCATGGCGCTACAGCACAGAGTCTTTTTCTTTAGCTTACACAAATGTGACTCCTGGGTCATCAGTATCAGGGATAGATGTCCCAGGCAACTGATCCTGTTCACAAAGGGGAATATTAATATAGAGGTAACTGGTGCCTTTTTAGAAGATGATCTAAGAAATATAAACTTTGACATTTAGTCTTCAGGCTAATGAAAACAAATGTGGTGATGTAGAACACAACTGAGAGGAGCAAAACTCAATCTGAAGAGCATGTGAGGGTCCCTGACTCTGTGTTCCCTCTGTTTCAAACACAGGTGGCTAAGTAAGCTGGGAATGGCTGTAGACCCTCAGGCACCAAACAGGAAGAATGAGGAAGGTATGCTCCTAACTGGTTTCAGTGCGTAACTACATTGTTTTCTTCACAGTTTTTGCTTGGCCAAATTTTTGTCAGCTATTTTCTGTTGAGAGTTGGTTACAAGAACAAGGACATGGGTCTATGAGACCATTGTCTGTGTCTATGGATCCATTGTCTCAGGACTCACCAGTGTAACAGACCATACTTGATTGGGAACATTAAGCGGCAGTCAGCAAGGACACAGCATCTGTGGAGCTTTGTGTAAAGCAATCATAAGCTGTGAGACAGGTTCTGAGTTAGCAAGAATATGAGGAACTAAGCTATAAATGTAAGTATTACTGTAACTGCAAGCAGAAATATGTAACTTTTAGATGAACAATAGCAGCCTGTAAGAAAAGGGATATAAACCTCATGAAAATCCTAAGAAAGTTGGAGCTTGCTTATCAATCACACTGGTTGCCGCTTGTCTCCCCTCACCGCACATCAAAAATTTTCTTCCTTTCAAACTGTCATCTTGGGTCTGTCTACTGTCTGAGCTCAGAGAAACCACATTGTCACAGTACAGAGAAGTCACAGGAAAAGAAAAAAAATTGTGAGAAACTGTGTGAGTGAGAGACTCTAGGTGATCCTGTGAGAGGTGTGTAACTACTTTCTGGCAGTTTGCTGGCTTGCTAAGCCTACCAAGTGTGAAGAGGAACAGCTGTGCTGCTCTGGGTTTTGAGCTGATGGGTTATATTACAGGAGTTGTGCTGCAGCAAGGCAGCTTGCAGGCCTGGGAACACCTTGTGCTCTGTCGACCCATCCCTGCTGTGTCCTCTAGTCCTGGGGGTGTCCAGAACCACAATGTTAGGGGATGAGGGGGTGGTACTGTTATTCTGGAGCCTACAATTTGTTCCAGAGCCAAGCCCAAGTTCATTATGGAATGAGAAACTTCAAAAGTTCTAAACAATTTATTTATTGTCTTAATCTGCACACCTAATATAACTCTTTGGTGGGAGGATACCAGCACTCAAATCACAAATCTGGGCAGAGAAGCTGGTTTAGAAAGAGAAGTGCTCTGGGTAATATGTTACCAAACCAGGAATGGACTCTAACCTGAGGAATATGTCATCATCTGGGCTTTTAAGTCTCTGTTTTTAGAGTATTGGTACCCAGTGCCCTTTTTAGAACTGCTGAGCTTGCAAAGGAGCTGTCATTATGAAGCAGAAACTAGTATTTGCCGTAGTATGAACACTTAGGTGATGCAGCCTGTTTTGTCTAAGCAATGAAATATTCCTCTCTGCATCACTTCTGCTTTATCACAAAATTCAAGATTGTGGTTTATGTCCAGGCTTGAGATGTGTAATTACATTATTGATTAACTTGATCTAGCTCCATTTATGCTGTACCATTAAAAGCAGCTTTGGTGTTGGTAAACATAGATAGTACTGATTTCTGGAGAATTCAGCAAGTCTCATCAGTTTCTTTGTTTTCAATTCACATTTGTTTCTTGTCAAGAGACTTGTTAATTCACATGCCATCTAATTCCTCCTGCCTGTATCCTGTTTGAAGCCAACTTTACCAAAACACTTAAGGATAAAGTGCTATATTGAATATTAGGCTGTGAATCAAGACCTGCAAGGTACTTGAACTCAGAAAGGAAGTGTGCAAATAAGTTGTCCATCTTTTCATGAAGGGAAGAGTTTGATGGAAAATGGGAATGGCCAAAATTTTATGCATTAAACCTATTTTTTATACCTCAAAAAAAAAAAGTGATACTGCCTGTATTGATTGAGTCAAGAATTATGAAGAAATAAAAAATTAGTCATTCCACCAATCTTAATCTAAAAAAAATGTCCAAAAGATATAAAATAATCCACTCAATAACCTCTGCAATAACCTCTGTTATGTAATAACTTTGCAATAGCATAACATAGCAAATATTTCTTCAGCTTTAAAGGTAGTCACCCATTTGCCCCTCAGGAAAAGGCCTTCTGGTTCTGGTGTCAAACACCTCCTTGTCTTTTCATGCATGTTTTGTCACAGGTGATCCAGCAGCTTCCTTCAGTGTGGGTGCAGCACCCATTGGTGCCTGGGTGGACATGTCCTTACAGAAACATTGCTATGTTTCATAAAAACACTGTCACTACTCACAGTCACTTTTGTTCCTGCTGACCATTTCTTCCTCTCTTTATCACACACCATAATTCTTCAGAAATCTTGGCTCTTTTTATGGCATTTCTTGTGTATTCAGACACTTTCTGTGCATTTTAACACTCCCCCCCCCACCACCATTTGCCTGTTTAGAGTACCAGAAACAGCTGTTAATTCTTTTTCTTTTCTTCTGTGTGCCTAAAAGAGGAGCTGTAGAAAGCATAAGCTTTTTACTGAGTTACTCAAAAAGCCGTTAAAAGAGTCTTCGAATTTGATATAGACCTTATTGGAGCCAGTTTCAGTTCTTTGTGCTTAGATGTGCCAGCATATATTTCCAGTAAACAGAATAGCACCTATGCTGCTCATAACCCTATGGTTCTGCAAAGAGTACAAGGAGAAAAAATAATGAACCTCTTTAAGTTTTGTTAACATGTTAGAAAATTCTCTCTCATGCACGAAATTCTTCTGTCTTACAACTTTTTTTCCCTCACTGTGTGCTTAATGACACCCACCCTCCCCCCACAATGACAAGCAGAAAAATGAAGCATGTGGGTATTAAATGAGTTAATTTTAGAAGAAATAATCTCAGGTGACTCTCCAGAGACTATGCTAACACACTGCATTCTAGTAGTGTGGGCCCGTGAGGTCCAGCTTCAATGAAGAATTAGAGCTGGTCTTGAGCAACCCCTGCACTCTGGGCAGAGCTGGAGAGAGGTGCTTGGAAAGCACAGGCTGCTGAGTGCATGTGGCCAGCAAAGGGCAGTGCTGGATCCCATGGACACCACAGGGGCAGCCTCTGTTCTGTGACCCTTGGTACTCAAGTTGTCCTCATCAAGCTCTGACTTTTGTCTTTGCAAACTCTCGTGTCCCGAGCTCAGTGGGGTGGGGATGAGGGCTGTCACCCTGCACATATGGTGCAAGGCAGGATACAAGCACTTGCTCCTGTAAAGGTTGCATTTGTTTTGGGATATTTAGCAAAAGTGATCTTTGTGGTCTTTCAGTGCACAAAGAGGACCCGTAAGAAAGATGGGGGCAAACATTTTAGCAGGATATACTGGACAAGGGATAATGGTTTTACACTAAGATAGGGCCAGTTTAGACTAGATATAAAGATGTAATTTTTTTACAGAGAGATTGGCAAAACACTGAAACAGATGGCCCAGAGAGGTGGCAGAAGCTCCATCCCTGGAAGCATTCAAGGTCAGGCTGGACAAGGCTCCAAGCAGCTTGGTGTAGTTGAAGGTGTCCCTGCTCATTGCAGAGAAACTGGACCATATCACCTTTTAAGGTCCCTCCCAAACCAAACTATTCTATGATTCTATGATCTTGTCCAATGTTCTGGACAAAAGAACCAGCAACATTCTGCCTCCCTTTTTCTGTGTCTAATTTTATCAATGATTATCACTTCATTTAATCCACCTTTAAACCAATTTGTGGAAAATGTTTTCACTTGCAGCACAGATAGTTGAAAGAAATAACAACATGACTGCCTCTGCCATGTGTCAAGAGACACTGAGGCTCCTATGAGTTTGACTTTGTTAGAAAGAAAAAAAAAGAGACAAGTAGGGTAGTCCTAGAGTGCGGTGTTTTAGTATTACCTCTTCATATGTACTGCCGTGCTGTATGGTGCCTCTATTTGAGATACCATGTGTGACAAATGACACTCACAAGGCTGCTCTATGGTTTCCAATGCATGATATTAACAATCTGCTTATTCCAAAATTGCAGCCAAACCCCCAATGCCTGTTGCTAGCTCCAGGAAAACTTACTTGTTACAGGGATTAAGGGATTGTCTCTGCTACTTGCAACAGCTCTCCAGCTTTACCACAAGTGGATTAGAAGACACTGACTTGTTAAAGTGTAGTCCTAAATCTACTACTTGGTCATCCCTACTTGGTGATCTTTCATTGCCACAGTGCTGTAAAGAACTATATGTTGGTCTAACTCTTTATTTTTGTTCATTTTCCATGTCTACCTCAGAATGCTACAGTGAAAGTGAACATGATGATCCAGAAATAACAGACACGCCACCTCCACCCTACACAGTCCAGACACCACCTCCTCCTTCGGTAAGTGTTCCAGTTATTACCTTGATTCTTGTTGCAAGCAGGTTGAAACAAAACTCTCCTGAGGGGGTGGACCTCTAGGAATAACTTAAAACATTGTCTGGAAATGTCCACGCTGTGTTCCTGTGAAACCTTCCTGCACAGACTGCCCGCCCCGTGGCAGAGCACACGGTTGGCACATCCTGCACCCCAGGGAGCTTTGCACTGTAAAAGATCAACTCCTTCCTGCTTATCTTGCTGGAGAAAGGAAGGTGTTGTTCTGCCTCATACACAAATGGTGTCTTTTCTTTACAAGATGTTTAACACACCACTATAAGCTGGTTTTTCCATACTATTCTCTCTTTTTTAAAAAAAAAATCCATCCTGAAACCTTTCTCTTTTTGTGACCTTGATAGCATATCCAACAGCTTTGTATTTATTTATTTGAGTGAGCTGTTTTTAAGACTGCTGAATTTGAAGCTGCTTTTGTGGCAGTGAAGAGAAGTGAAGGGAAAGAGGCCTCCTTACACAGAGAAAACAATCTGTTTTTTTCCTCTACCTCTGAAAAATGGACTATGAAAAAAGAAAATAGGCTTTCTTCCAAAACCTATGTAACATATTGTCCCAGAATATTCCTTCCTGTCTCACTTCATAAATTAAAATAAGCACTATGAACCCTCATGAGTCTAATCAAATTGGCTTGCCTAATTATTATCTACTTCTTACCCTATTAATCTTGTTTCTAGATAATTGTTTTTCCCAGTGATCTCATTGCTCTTACATGCAATTTAAATTGATTTTTAACAAATATTTTAATTTTTTAAAATGTTTCCATTTTAAATTTTTTTAAGTAAAGAAAGAAAAGTTGTTAATTTGCTATGATAGGTAGCTTCACTAGGAGGTTTAGGGTGGGCTTTTTTCCTGTCTTTCAGCCTTTAAAAGAAAAAAGTTTCATTTGTAGTAGAAGATAGAGAGATCTTTTGCAAGTAGCAGAGGCAATTCCTTAATCTCTGTAACCAGTAAGTTTTCCTGGAGCTAGCAACAGGCATTGGGGGTTTGGCTGCAATTTTGGAGTAAACAGATTGTTCATATCATGCTTTGGAAACTATAGAGCAGCCTTGTGAGAGTCTTTTGTCATCAGATTTTTAATTTCTAATTTTTTTTTTCCATTAAAATGGAAAGTCAAATTTACTTGATTCTGTGTTTAGAAATGAGTGATCTGGTTTGGGCTGGTAATAAAGAATCCTCATTCAAGCCTTTCCCTCGACTATCTGAAAGTTAACACTGAGATATGTGCAGTGATATACTTAGTACTAAATATTCTCATGGCATTTCATGAAAGGAAAGTATCTGATGCCCCACTGTTGTGGCACAAGTTCCTCCGTGGCATGCTGAAATGATGTCCAGTAGCTGGGGTAGGCACAGGAGCAGCACAGCAGGAGCAAATCTGAAATATACAGATGAGCTAGAGAAACTTGTGCAGTCACAGGCATTAATAAAAGGAGATGTCAGGGACAGGGTTGCCTGTCTGGCAATCTCTAATTAGCTCACATAAAGCTGGGAGCGCATGTCACACAGTTACCCACTTGCCCCCCTCATTTTTAGTCAGATAAGTCAATCTTCACTCCTTCTCCTGATCCGTGTAACATTTCTCACTAGAACAATCTGCCTGGCACTTGGGGGTGTGAGGCGTTCACTGCTGTAGAATGTGATTCTTTACTGCCTGCATTAACTGGAAGTTAAATGTGACTGAGTGGTTATAAATATCAGAGAAGAGAAGAACTTTGGCAATATCTCTCCTGCAGTTATTCAGGGCTGTGGGTCAGTTAATGAAGCATCTTGAATTTTATACTTCAGTGGCTTGCCTTTAGGAGGCTGTAGATATATTTTCCATCTGCTCATCTCTGAGTGAATGCCTGCGTTTTTCCAGATGATGAGTTTTAAACAGGTGCTGTTTTTACTTTTCTGGTTTCCTGCTGCTTGTTGGTCTGTTGCTGCGGAGGTGATCTCCAGTTGTCTCCTTCCCACATGCTCCTCTTGAGTGCTGGCCTCAACGTTTTGGCAGGGAACACGTGGGAGGCAGGCAGTGGTGCAGATGCTGAGGGATCCTGCTTTCTCAAGCTTTCCCTTAAAGAGTAACTTCCCTTCAGGCTTTACCTTTGTCTGCAGATTTACCTTCTTCTTATGCCTTAAAATCTCTTCCCTTGTGGACAAAGGTTAGTGTCTCCTGAGCAAAGGTGTCATCTTTTCACCCCAGGACTGGCCACTGGAAGAAGCTCCATTTGCTGTGGGTCTGCTTCGTGCTCAGCTTGCTTACATATGAGTAGGAACAGCTCTGTTTGACTGCAAGCCAGAGTCATCTTTTAAAAACTGTATTTAATATGCCTTTCACTTCTGGACAAGTGCTGAAACAAGAAAAACACTGGAAGAATTGGAAAAGTACAGCTTCTACTAAAAACTCAATTCTAGGTTCAGAACCTGCGGTTGTCTCAAAGAAGGCTTGTTAAACACAGCTCTCTGCCTGTTTATTTGTTACAGGGTTCTTGAAACAAGCCATGAAGTCTCAAAAATGAGGTGGATTTGGGTTCATATTCTGTGGATGCAACACTTGGCCTACTTCAATTTTCTCAGATTGCTACTGGAAGTGACACTTATCCTGTCAATTCAGCTCAGTGTCAAGAGTGCCATAGGCATTGACTGGAGTTAATTTCTTTTTATTATTTTAAGCAGAAAGGCCTCCAAACTTCTTGACATCAACTCTAAGCAAAAACTATTAGTCTGGAAACTAATAGCCCAGGGGTAGACTCTGTTACGTTTCAGAGCAGCAAACACTTTGCTGTACTTCTAGCACAAAGTTTGTACTTGTTGTTCTATTCTCTGCTGACTCGAACTATTTTGAAATTTGCAGAAGAAAAAGGGAGTGATCATGAGGTTTTGTGTGTGCGTGGTTTGGGTACTGTGGAGGCAAAAAAGCAAGCGAGGAACAAGTAAATTATAACATCTGTAGGACAAAAATTAAACTGACCATCTGCATTAATTTGTCCATGTGTGAATGGATATACAGTTAAAAAATCAACAGATATGTTGAGACAATAGATTGCAGCAGTGGCCAAAAAAGCAGTTGAAGAGTTTAATGGTCATAAATTTTCTCTAAAAAATATCTTGAGACTCATTAATCTCCAGTGAAATCCTTATGATCTGCTTTTTAAAACATCCCCAAATGGAAATTTATTATCATATGGATGATTGCAAAATTTCCAAAGGAGTCACTCAAATAAGTTAGGTAAACATTTTTCATGCCAAAGGAAAAACAAAACACAACACATATGCAGAGAAAAAGAAACACCTTCTGACAGTCATATTGATTCTCACTCATATTTTTTAATTAACATGCAATGAAAATGAAAACAAAAATATATTTCCCCCAGTGAGGCACAGTCTTCATTTCAATAACATATTATTTTTTTTTTATGGAAAAATTCCAGAAAAATAGAGGTGAGATCTAATATCTTCCTTTTCCAGCTTCAAAGAACTGAAATTAGACCATTTACAACATGTGGGCCAGAGCTGTTACTGTTTGGTTGTTCTGCTTGACTTTATAAACGCTTCAACAATTTGTCTTTGTGATAGCAGGTCTTAGATGAAATGCTTGATATCACCTGTGTTCTCAAGGGCCTTTTTAGCACTCATAGTTTACTACAGGATCTCTTTGTCCTTTGATTGAGGATGCATATGTGAAGGTTTCTATTTTAGAAACGAAAACACACCTGAAACATAGTGCTGTATTTTTCATAGGGGAATATAAATGTCTGGGTCCTTCAGTGTTTGGCACAGTCTTATAGGAATCATAAAACGACCAAAGAACCTGTCTTCTGAGGAATGGCTGAGAGCTAGGTTTGCTCAGTCCCAAGAAAAGGGGGCACAGAGGAGACCTCATTGCCCTTAACAATTCCCTGAAAGGAGGTTGTAGCCATGTGGGGGCCTTGCCTACAGTGACAGGACTGGAGGAAGTGGCCTGAAGTTGGGACGGGCAGATTCAGATTAGATATAAGACAAATTTTTTTCACCATTAGGTTGGTCAGGGATTGAAATAGGTTACTCAGGGGGTGGTGAAGTCACTATCCCTGGAAGTGTTCAAGAGGGATCCGAATCCAGTGCTGGATGATGTGGTTTAGGGGTTGCAGACGTAGTGCTGAGTGGATGGCTGGACTGGATGATCTTGAGAGTCTCTTCCAACCTTGACAAATAGTGCTCACAGTCTGATGTAGGTCCTCCTCATCCTCTGAATTGACTACTTGTTACTTGATATAGCTGTATTAGAAGCACAGGAAGGCTTTGTTGTTTTTAATATAAGAAGGAAGTAATATACATTACAGTATACAACACTGAGTTGCAGAGTTAAAAATCAAAATAAAAAGTTGTTACTCTTGGTTTGGTTTATTTAAATAAAACTTATTTCTGGTTTACTGGGTTATAAATAGGTATTCCAGGCTAGCCCCTTTACTGTGTTTTTAGCCTTTCCAGATTTCCCTAGCAACACTTTCTCAGTAAGTTTCAATATTTTCTGTCTAGTTATCATCTGTTTTAATACTCGCACAGATCTATTCTACATAAATATTGAGGACAGAAACTTGCCAAAATTGTGGTCCATCAAGTCTGGTATCCTGATGCTGGCATTGGCCAGATGGAGATGATATGCAGAAGGAGTGAATTTCTGCAGCAGCAAGAAATCTGGCTTTCATATCATGATGATCTCATCACAATTTCTGATAGTTTCTGCTAAGCCTTCTTGCCCTGGTGAACAATTATCCCTTGAATGGGCTAGGAAAAATACTTCTTTACTGTACTTCAGTGTTTGGGACCCATTCTGTCTGTCTCTGGTTATTGCATTGGAGGAACTGTTAAGTGCTTCGTGTTCAATGGCTAATTTGGAGTTTTTCCTCTTCACTCTTGATTAGGCCAACAAAGTGAAGAGAAATTAAAGAAAGAAGGTGAGTGTGAGACCTACCACGGAAGGTTCCATTCAGCATAATAGTTTTCCTTGGTTTTTGTTTCTAGGCATTGTCAGGTTTATATCTTTTTTTGCCTTTGGCTTCCTGGTGGTTTTCTTTCAGAAGTTACTGCTCTGTATGAGATTGATTGTCACACCATAGGCTTGTTTGGATGAATAAGTTACCAAATTACATCAAATTTTGGTCATTTAGCATTTCAGCTTCATATCTATATATCATGTAGAACCCAGAAACAGGAGTAATCATGTAGAACCCAGAAACAGGAGTAATTTGTAAGTAATTTTTTTTTCTCTTCCCCCACCCTTCCCCCCCACTTTTGTTTCTGGAAAGCAGGATCAGCAGAAATCATCATTCACCTCAACTCTGTCAAGTGAAGCATCCTGTTCTCTCTCCTCTCCTGAAAGCGCTTTCAATTCCCAAGAATCATCGTCTTCCTTGACATCCAAAGTGGTTTATTCCGAGAGGCAGTCCTGGCTTGACCTGGTTAACAGCTCTGCCACGGAGGAGGGTGATCAGCCTTTAATGTTCTGCGTACAGATCCATTCTGATGAGCCGCCAGAAGGTGTCTGTGGAGATGCAGCAGAAAGCCAGGAAGTCTGGCCTTCTGAACCCAATGGTGGATCCCAAACCTCTTACTTAAGTGCCAATACACATTGTCTAGCTGCGCCAGATGCAACAGGACAGCGGTCACTAGCCAAAGGTGAGCTAATGAGAGAGGAGGGTTTTGCTGAAGAGCCATGCAGTATAAGAGTTATGGGTTTCCTTAACTTTCTTTCCCCTTCCTCTCTCTATATTCTTCACTGAAGAGTTTTCCAGTGGCACATCATTTATAACATTTAATTTTTTGCACATTAAATATATAACCTAGTGTCTGATAGGTAGGTACCTTTACAACTTTTTTCAAGTTGTATCTATATCTTAGATCATTACCTCTGTATATAAATTTAGCATAGACATAATTTTATTAACAGTCTTTATTTCAATGCAGGTATCTTTTATTAGTTAGGATTGAATAAAAATGTTAACAAAGTGCGTCACAGAATGGACACTGTAACAAAACAGTAATATGTAGGGAATGGTGAACATAGGGTTAAGTCGGTCCACTTTTACAAGTATGTGCTGTTGCATTTACTTGAAGCACATTCTCCCTATTTACTTCATTAACCTTCATTGTAAACAAGAGAAAACAACTGAACTCCTGAATCAGAAAGTCTTTTAGGACTGGATTTTGTTTAAGCAAATAGGTATCTGCACAGTATCCTCCTACTGAAAGGTATTGCTAATTGAAAAAGGTGGCATGGTTCCAGAATTTGGTCATTATTACCATTTGTAACTCTCCTGTGTAGTGAGGAAATGTCTCCTGCCTTTTGAGCAAAGCTTCTTTCTGAATTAAAAGCAGTTGAAGCCTGGCATACAATTATTCTGCATAGAGGGGTAATACATAAGGGAACAACAACATTCCTGTGCCTCAGCTCTTCCTATGAATCCAAATCCTTGTAAAGATTTCAAGTGAGTACTTTGTTGCTGAAAGAGAAGAGTTGTCTCAGCACAATGCAAAAGAAAGTTGCATCTAAGAACTTAGGCTGAAATTAGTGCAGTGGTGGAAAGAAACAGCACTGGAGTTGTTGGAACTCAGGGTATTTCTCTGTAGGTGAACTTGACACTGAAAGATGATATTATGAGACACATTAGTTACCTTGTCAGTCCCCCTATGTTTTACAGGTATCAACATTTGGAAAGCTGGCACATCTTTTATGTTGTCATACCTTTTCTGATTTTACACACACACACACACAAAAAGGACATTAAGAAAAGTACAGTTTTCATCAAAAGTGAAAATTTACTCAGTGTTTTTTGCTCACCTACCTTATCCATTTTGTAGGCTTCTCCGCTGGAAAATTCTGCAGCAATGAAGATCAGAAAGAATTAAAATCCAGAGTGAGCATACGCGCTCTTTCTACATATTGGAAAAGAGTGCTGCGCTTTGAGTTAGTGTGGAATCTAATTCCTCTAATTCTGGCTTTGCAAGTTGTGAAAAGACTGGGGCTGGCAGAAATGGAGTCTGTAATGAAAATGTCACAAAGACATATTAAATATATTGTTTTCTGTGATTTAACCTTCTGGGTTAAATTTGATGAAGTAATGTCTTTGGAAAACAATACTAGGGACATTCAAGTGGATTGTAGGAATGTAGATCATAAATGGCATATTGGCTTATAGATGCTGTTGACAAAGATTCAGTGGTTGCTCTTCAGAAATCTAAACTTTTGCTTAGAATATATTCCTCTGGTATTGTCAGAAATCGTGCAATAATGTGTAGGTTACTGCTTTCCATTGTAATGTAAGGGTGACAAATACTTGTATGGATGTCATAGAATTAGCATGACATTCATAATCATTTAAAGTATAGTTTGATAGGCTCAATCATACTAAACAATAGAATAGGATTAAAATGTAAATCAAGGCATATCTTGGTATACTCCTGCAGTGTGCAAGATGGTTTAATTTTGATAAGATTATTCCTGGGGAAATTAATTCTTCTGTTGCTCACTGCTTAGTTTATGGGCAACCCTGATGGCAGAACATGGAGCATTTCTATCCTAACCACAGTGGTGATGGCTGACAGAATTCCAGAAATAGATGATTTCACCAAGACAGTCACTATGGAAACTGTATAACCTCACTAGTTCTTGTCCGCATCATAACCCATTGCTGACCAAGTAGGACATACACCATACACAGGTTTTTCTTTCCTTTATCAGTCTGCATATTATGGGCTGGGTGTGGAGAGTGCTGCTGTGTGGGACCCTCCATTGCAATGGTCTCTGAAAACATAAAGGAAATATTTTGCAAGGAGCTTCAGCTACTTCAAATTGAGAATGAGGTAGGAAAAGAAGGATCAATGTAAAATAACAATTCAGTTCCAAATGAAAGCTATCAAAAGGGATGCAATTCTGGTTCTGTGGCTTATCCCCCAAGAATTTCCTTCTCCACCTAGTTGATAAACTGTGCTTAGTTGATAAGTATTCATGTGCAATGAATACTGTGAGATGAATTTAAGTTTTTGGGTAAAATCTAGCTGCAAATTCTCCTAATTTGCAATAACTGGTAACAGCACCCTTGTTATCTGATGCAGAACAAGAAGGCATACCAGAGTGCAGTCAGTATTATTTGCTTTGCAGTACTTCTGAATAGTGCATTTTTGATGTGTTTTAGAGTCATGAGACTGCATCCAGGAGGGGACAAATCTGTCTTTTTGTCAACATTTGTCCTGAAAGCACATGCTCCCTGTGTGTAAAGATGGCCCTGCTGTCATCAGAACAGCTATGTTCTTTGATAGTCTTTGAACCCAGTCCTCCACAGAACCTATGGGGGTGTCTGTGTTCTCTCTTTCTTCTGATGAGGATAGAAAAAAAAACCCTGCCACACTGTTTACTGGCCACACTCTTCAAGGTAAAACCATAAGATGAATTTTCAGCTGTAGCTGATAAGAGCCTAGAGTTGAGGTAAAAATTTTCTAGAACTGAAGAGCACGTTTGCTGGACAAAGTCTAGAAATGGAGACCAATGTGAGGACAGTTGGTAGGTAGAAGGAAGAAAGAGTATCTGTGGTTTTGTGGGAAGAGCTTACTGTGAAAAAGTACAAAAACTTAGTGATGAGTTAAACAATGAAGGAAACATTTTTCAGAAATAAAAGGATGAATCTCTATAAGAAAAGCTACAGATTCAACTAAATGATGATAGATTATTTTTTCAACAGAAATTATTTAATGAACTCTTCTAAGCAATTGTGAGTATCTGGTGCAAGGAGCCATAAGATATGATATTTTTAACTATCTTTCCAACCACTCTCAGTGGCATTATAAACATAGTCAGCATTAATTCTCTGCACCAGTTACTGGAAAGATGATACCAGACAGTGATACAAAGAAGGGGAGTTTAACAGTTTTCTCTTTTGAAAGGAAACCAACATTATGCATCCATTTACTTTTTGGGAATATTTGAGATTTTGGTGAGGCAGCTTGATACATGCACAGTGACAAAGGATTCTAAGCTGCCTGTGATGCAAAGAAACAGAAAGGCAAACAAGAAACAGCTGAGAATACAAACAGCTGTCTGACTACGTGCACTGTAGCCAGAAGCTCGCCTTTTCCCCTCCAGGATGGCTAGACATGCTCTCCAGCCAAAATCCATCCTTTGTATTTGTTCTGGTAACCACTTCTGGAAGTAAAAGTATATGACTCTGATGCACCATCATTATGATCAAAAACCATAACAGCTAAAGGAAGCCACAGGAACTGAGAGGTTATATAAGAAAACAGGAATTTGTGTTTCTATTTATTTAGGGATCTACTACTATAGGAGTAAGTTCCTTCTTTCTTGTATTTTCTGAGGGTTTCATGATCATATGAACTTAATGCATCTTGGCACGGCATTCTTATTTTACCACTTCTGGTTTGTTTTAACCTTAGCTCACAGTAGCTGTGGAAGATCTGGTGTGTGCTGATATTTTCAAACCTGAACAGCTTTTCAAATACCTCTTAGATTTTATCTGGGTTGGTTTTGTGGGAAGGAGATGGTTAAACAGGAGCTGGATCAATTCAGTTCCTTCTGTTCTCAGTACCGACATCCTCTTCCTCTCTGGAGTCTGCCTGTGCCAGTAATAGCCAGAACAGATCCTCTGGTGTGCTCTGACTCCTTTGTTCCTTCTGCAAAAATTATAGAAAACAGCTAGATCATGGCTGAGACTAGCTGAGAATTGTGCCTATGGTAAGAACAACAGATAGAGAAACAACTTGAAGAATTATTTTGTTTCTCATCAAAAAAGCTTTAGAACTCACAGTGAAAACTATGGTGCTGTGGTTTTCTGAATCCCCTGAAAAAGAGATATTTATGTTGTTTCCAGTTCAGTTAGTTTATTAAAATTCTGCCCCTCACTGCTGAGTCCACTATACTGTCAGACAACAGCACCTAATTGTTTGTGGTAACATAATTTTCCTATTATTTTCTTCCAGCCTTTCCTCCCTTAGTTCTGCATTTGCCACTGAGAAGTTTGCCTGAACTATGTTCAGCTAATTGGTTTTTTTTCTGTATTTTCTATTCCATAATTATATGGGAAATATGATTTTCCTGAGATGACTTCATATTCCCATTGAAAAGTCTACTACCACTATGGAGAAGGGCGAGTGGGTGGATAGGTAGATAAGGGCAAAAATAATTTATGTCTTTTTTTCCTCTGGTCTTCCCAGCTTTGGGTGTATGTGTTCTCTCCCACTCGCACCAAAAATTTTAGCAGAATCAGAAAGAGAGGTGCTGGCAGATCTACAAGAGACTTGTAAGAGTAGCAAGAACAGCAGAGTTTTTTTTCCCTGGGATTAATACACAACTGGGGGTCTGTGAGATCTCAGTTACAGAATGGGAGAACAAATATTTACATGTCAGATAAATTTAGTCAGGTTTTTTAGAACCTCAACTTCTGTTGGAGGTGGTTTTCAATGCAAAATGCTCTTTCTGCCAAACATTTCAAATTTCTATATCTTTACCACTAGGAAACAATCAACTTTATTGTTCACAGCTGCTTTTTAAAACCTCTGGATAATTTCACTTACGTAGGCCTAAAGAGCATTAAAGCTGAGATTTCAGACAGGCTCCTGTACTGATGCTCCAAGATGGGGAGTCTCAATATCTTAATGTCTCCAACGTTTGTTGCAAGTTGGCTGACAGAGGAGCTGAAGTTGAAGATTGAGGAGGTGAAGAATAGGTATATTGAACCTCAAGAAGGTTGTTCCTCTCTGTGATACCTCCTGTTAGAGGGAAATTCCAGATAAATATCATCAAGCCTCAGAACTGTGTTTTAGCTCTCCTAAATCAGAATTTTTCAGTTCCTCCATTACCTCTCCCCCTTTCAGATTTACAGCATTAATCTAGTGCATTCAGTGGCAGCTTCAAGCCTGCAAAACGTAGGCTTTTTCTTTCTGAACTTGGCTCAGGGGTACTGAGGACACTAAAGGTAAAATTCCACACAGGTAATAGATAGTCTGGCCTCAGTTTATAGAGGTTTATTGGCAGACATATCATTTGTCAACAGAAACAGTGTTCTATACAAACACACAATATTAGGATACTCTTTTTTTTTTTACCTGTAGCTAAATTCATCAAAGATGGAGATAGAAGTGCTATGTAACTCATGCCTGGCTCTACGCAACCTCTAAGTTCCACTCACCCTTGTTTTCCAGCAGTTTGCTGAAATTCCATTTAGTCACTTTACTGCCACTTCCTTTAGCCACCCGATATGAAGAACCTGACAAGTTCCTTTCCCTTTGAAATTACCTGACCTTGATTAATCCCTTGGAGGATGAGAATGGTGGAAGAATAAGAAATAGGAAAGGAGTTTCAGGTAGCAGTCTTGAAAGTCTGCAGGAGCTGAATACACCTTGCTGGGCAAGTGCATCATCTGGGAGCCTTCTCCTGGGCTTTTCTGACTTTGGCTCATCTTTTTCTGTGTTGAGTGTTACTGTGCTCCTTACAGTTTCCCACAAGTGCATAGAAGATATCAGAATATTTAGCATGAAAGAAGAGTGTTCAGTAAGGGTGTTTTCTTAGGCTTGCTGCTTTGTAACCCTTTTAGGACCCTGAGGAGGGTCGTAAGTTAGCCCCAAAAGGCATCTGGAGCAGGGAGCATAAGTGCCCTGTGGGCTGACTTTATTTAAAAGTTGTTGAACAGGACTGAAGGAACCTTTTTCTTCTTACGCAGTCTTTCTTGGATAGCTGATAAAAATCAATTTATCTCTCAAAGTATTACTGTGCACAGTCCTGATGGGTGATGTCTGCAGCAGAGTTGAGCCAGTCCTGTGCAGAAGCTGGCTAATGAAACAAACAGCTGCTTCATCCCAAGAAAGTAGGCAGGAAGCTAGTTTTACGAGCCTCATGGCATGTGCCAACAGCTTTCAGGAAATACTACTGCCGTGTATTATGCCTTACGCTTCAACTTTTTTTCAGTTTCCTGCAGCTTGTTAAACATACAACAGTTCTCCTTTTCCTCCCCCAGCAATGTACCAGTGTTGGAAGTTATATTTAGTTTCTGTCAAGTTACAGTAGGCTTTTTATAATCACACAGTAGTGAAGAATAGGCCAAAAACACAGTGAAGGCAAATATTTGCAGCATATCATAAACCTTTCTCATAACCTAAATATTTAGAGAGAACAGAGATGTAGGAGGATGCTGTACTTTATAAAACATGGAAAAGATAAGAAGCAGCCTCCTTAGCATGCTGACACATTGCAGAAGTCTTTTTGCAGCAGCATGAGTGAGCAGAAGGACTTGTTCCTCTTGTTCAGAATATATTTGCTGACTGCAGATGATTTAGAAAAGTATATGTTTAACTAAAACAAAAAAGTGCCCAACCAGTTCAATGGGAATGGGACAGGCTGCAGTTGAGAAGAACCAACAACACTGCCCCCAGTGATATAAAACCAAGTGTTATCCAAAGTGGATCTTGAGGGATTCATTTGCACCCTGAAAACAGTAATAGCTGTAATCTTCCTTTAGAGATCACTGAAGTTGTGTGGACTGAAGGACAAGAAGCGAGTTGCGCAGTCTGTTGTTAAAAATGGCCTTCTGCTAAAATGCCCCCACATATGTCCAGCACATTTTTAGTTTCCATCTGTTCATTTTTGGTTTATTCTGAGAAACGCCTTTCCTTCAATTATCATCTTATTTTATGATATTCTCAGCTGTTTACTCGCTTTTCCTTTTGCATACTCTCTGTCTTGGAAGACGGTCCTGCAGCTTGGGAGCCATCAGAATAATTAAGGTGTAGATAACCAAGGCTTTGTTGTGAGGCCTTACAAGCAAATTCTCTTCTGCAGTCTGTGACACTAAGGGGCAAGACACTGGATACCCCAAGGGTTCTTGCTTTAATCTGTTTTCCAGAGACCTTCTCTTGGGGCTCCTGAAATGTTTCTATGTTTCTTTAAATTGCTCATTCTTTTTTAAACTCTCTTTTCAATAATTACCAAAACTTGATGATGAATCAGGACACCAAAGAGAATCTGCCCTCTGAGTTGCCAGGTAGAAGCATAATTCACTGTGTGCAGCATGCAGGGAGGATGAATGGATGTAGATGCTATCAGAGTGGTTTCATTCAAACATAGAGCTACTGACAGTTGTTCAAAGTCTGTGATGTATTCAGAGCATAAAAGCAGCTCTCTATTAGTGGAGATACAGGCTCACATCTGTTTAGATCATTACCTGATTATTATCAACATTTGAGTTTGGAAGTATGTCTTTCTCATAGGCATTATTATCCTAGAAATTACCCTAATTGTTAGTTTTAACTCTAATACCATTATTTTTTTAATTGTTTGAGAGCCTTCCTGATAGCTGAACATAACTTTTCTGTTTTCTGCTGCCACATTCATGTTCTCATGCCAAATTTATTCTTTGCAGACCAAGAAAAATGTGATGATGATGATGAGATGGAGCGACTTTACAAGTCATTGGAGCAAGCAAGCCTGTCTCCCATTGGTGATCGTCGACTGTCAACTAAGAAGGAGCTCAGGAAGTCATTTATCAAGCGCAGCAAAAACCCCTCCATTAATGAGAAACTCCACAAAATTCGAATGCTGAACAGTACATTAAAGGTGAGTTTGCTGATCTTGCCAAGGAAAAGCTTGAGAGAAAAAAAAACCAATTTGGCTGAAAAAGAAGCAGTATAGATTTCGGTCAAACTTTAATTACATATTCACTGAAAGCCCCAGAGAATTTTGTTAAGTTTTTGAAATCTTTTTTTTCTGCTTCATTGTGAATACTGATCTGTGTTATGTTGCTCAGTTTGAACTGGAAGCAGAGGCAATAGCTCAGGAGGGACTCTTCTCGCAGAAGTTGCAGCCCATTTGGAAAATTTAATAAAGAAAACTCTTAGTTAACTGGAAAACTTGCAAGCTCAGCTAAATACACTAAACAGGGGAGCCCTAAAAAAGTAAGAGCAGACAAAATACATTGATGATAAAGATATGAAAATGACCCTGAGCCAAAACCAGTTTTCCTTACGTGATTATCAGAGAATGTACAGGATGTCCCAAAGCTATTGTAAAGACCTCCTGTAACTAAAATATTTTTAATAACAAAAGCATCCTGCTTTTATGTTGGAAATATATTGTGAACTGGAGGGGTACAGGGGTTCAGGACATGTTCCATGAAAGGGCCGGTAAATCTGTCTGGGATATGGGAATTTATGAAATGGTTTACTTGCCAGCATCAAGTGTCATGGGATTTCAAAGCCTGCTTCTGAATGGTACTGCGGGAAACAAAAAGCTTAACCATAGCATTTATATTGTAAGGAGAAGAAAGAACAAATGCAAACTTGGGGCTTCATTTGTTTCTTTTCATATGCATTAGAGGTAAGAATTGAGTATCTTGTTTCAAATGGATGTATTTGGCTTCAGGCACTGTAAGCTGGAAAAATGCATGTAAAACGGTTGGACTGTCTTAGAGATCTTTTCCAACCTTAGCAGTTCTATGATTCTAAAAAACTTGTCCTGTCAGCACAATCATTGGTTTGATTATTAGCTGCAATGGGAGGCTTGGGTTTGGCACCTCAGCCTGTAATGAAATTCCTGAAAAGTAGAATTGTAAAGGGAATTGGGAGGAGAGATATCCCATATGGCTCCGTGAGACCTGGTGAAACTTCTTGGCTCCATATGAGACCTGGTGAAGTCTCTCCTTAGAATCAAAGAGTTTTCAGTGATGTGGCAGTGACTGCAGAAGCGTTCATTTGCATCAGCAATAAAATGAGCCCCCCACATAGCAGAATGTTAGTTTAAAAACTATGCCTATTTTATGGGATAGGAAGCTACGTACAGAAATGTTCTGCAAGATTTTCCCTGACAGGAGCCTCACTAATAAATCTAAGAATCAGTTAGTGCAAAATGGAGTTGTATTTTGTGTGACAGTCACTGTCATTAGTATGGAGCTGAATGAAGCCTTACTGTCAGACATGAGCAAGGAGGACAATGGTGCATTGATTTAGCATGGGAATATTACATAAGTTGTGGTTAACTTAGGCTTGTCTAACACTTGTATTTGATATGGGAAAATAAGTTTTGAAGTGTCCATAACACATAAAATGTGTTGATCTCTTTGAGTTTGGTTTTATTTGGGGTTTTTTGTGGGTTTTCTTTTCTCTTTTTTTTGTTTGGTTTGGGTTTTTTTTTTTTGCTTTCTTCAAAGTAAGTATTGACAAGACAAATAAAAAAGCACAGACATTTTCTCACAGACACAGAGTTCTGTATACAGCAATATTTAAGTTAGCCTCTGAAAGTCAAGTGCCTGCAGTGGGAAAGTGCCATATTCTTTAGATCAGTGGAATTATGTTCTTCTAAAGTCAATTTTCTTAATGTATAATATAAGACCTAGGATAATTGGAAATGATCTACTGGAAATTTAAAAATCAGGATATTTTTGCTTCTGATCCATATGTACTCTCCTTTAATTAAAACTCTATTAGTTTGAGAAGTGATTTATGCAAGTCTCAAGGCAATTTTAATTTTAGACTTTTGACTCCACATATTTAACAACAGATTAATGTTGTTGCCACAATATATCATTAACAAAACATGCTTTGAATACTTTGGAAGAGATATGCAAAAGCATCACAGTCTTAGCAAATGTGGGAAATAGTTTTAGTGCTACAGGAGAAATTTCATGGTATGACTTCTTGCTGCCAAGTTTGTCCAATAGAAATACTCCTCTCCCTTCCACCTCCCTATCTTCTCTCTTCTTCTCTTAAGCTAACTGCACACATCCCTGCATCAATGCCAGAAGTCTTCTTAAAAGGGCTGGCACTGGGTCTTGAGGGTAGGATGTGTGTAAAATGCAGTTGAATGCACTTTTGGGTTTAAAAAGCAGCTAAGACATCACAGAGATTGGAGCAGTTGAAGGTTCATTAGAGTAGTAGTGGGGGTATGGATGTATAAACAGCTGATTGCTGCAATCAGAAAGTGAAAAAAATGTGTGGGAGCTCTTTCATGGTGTTTTCAAGGCAGCCACCAGCACAGGGTGTCCTTGGGTGTGATGAATGGGTGGCATCAGGAGATGATTAGAACTATTCCATCACTTTCACACACAGACTGGAGGGAGGGAGTCTGGCAAAGGACTATGTTGCATGTTAATGCAACATGGTGCCTTCATTAAGAAATTATACCTGCTAACTGGGGCATCTCTATCCTGTGGTCTATTGCATGGATAGGCAATATGGGCTGGAAAAAACAAAGTAGTTTGTTATGCTACAACATGTGAGGACATCAAAGAACATCAGTGTGTGAAAGGAGGTGTAATGAAGACAGCTAGGCTGTTTCCATAGGTACCCAGTGACAGAACAAGAAGTGATGGATTCAATTGAAACACAGAAGGTTTCCCCCAGATATCAAGAAACATTTTTCTTACTGTGAGGGTGACCAAGCACAGGTTGTCCAGGGAAGCTGTTGAGTCTCTATCCTTGGAGATATTCAAGAGTCATCTGCACAAAATCCTAGGCAGCCTGCAGTAGGTGACTGTGTTTGAGGAAGGGTTTTTGACCAAATGACTTCCAGAGGACCCTTCCAAGCTCAACCATTCTGTAGTTCTGTTACACACACAGCCTCAGTGCCCCTACATCAGTCACTGCTCACATCTCACAAGTGAACCAGGATGCCTGCAACATATGGTCTGAGCTGCTCTTGCCTAAAAGTAGATACCAGATTTATTAGCAGTAGCTGGTGGTAGATGGCAGCCACATGTACTCTAGCCACTCTACTGCCAGTGCACAAATTATATCCAAAATTATGTTCAGTCCACCTCCCATGGAAGATACATTTATTTCCTGGAATAAGTATTTTTTGAGAAAGTTAGAACTGCTGTGTCTAGTTTCATGCAAGAATTGTCTTGTTGAGAGACAGCATAACAATGTGTAATTTTCACATGACTCTTCTCATCAAATTGTGTTAAGAAGCCTATTAAAAAATCTAGATGAAATCATAACTTGCCTTTAACTGGGAAGAATTTTTGCTGTAGACATAACTTTGATGACCTATGCTCCAAAAATGGGAAAAAGCTGTCAGGAGAATTGCTGGGATCTGAGAGATGGGACTCCAGGAAAAGGAGAGTAAAGTAATCCAAGCAAAAAGCCAAAGCCTGACCAGGAGTCAAAGCTGAAGTCATTTATTGAAGGCAGAGCATCTTGAGCATAGAAGTACAGGGTACAGAAAGTCTGAAGTCAAGGTATAGAAATCTTGAAGTCAGAGTATAGAAATCTTGAAGTTAGAGTAGAAATCCTGAAGTCCAGTTCTAATAGTGCACTTTTATACCATTATAGCTCCAGGGCCACAGCTTCTAGCAAAAATTTCTCACTAGCTACAGATAGCCTATTGTTCACATTACTTAGCAGCCTAACAAAGCAACATAATTTCAAACCTTGCTGGTTGCATGTGCTGTACATTTTCATAGCTGCGATTTTCTAACCCAAGGTTTGTACCCAACCAAGGCCAAGATATCTTGATCTGCTCTGCTCTCTGTTCTGCCCTGTTCTCCCATTTGTTTTCTCAATCTCCCCCTTCCTTTTGTACCAATAAAATTTTCCTTACTGATTTATCAATCTGTCTCGGTAAGCATTGCAAAATACAAGGCACCGTAACAAGCATGAACAAAATAACACCCAAAGCATAAATGGCTACTAACTAAGTTCCTTACCCACCTGCTAAGCCCCTGGTCTCCCAAAAGCTGTCCCAACCAATCTAAGCTGTCGTCAACTTATTTACCCTTATTTACGCTGTCTCTGAGCGCCTGAATGCTAGCGTGAATAGACCGAGAATTATCAGACAGGTTCATGCAGCATAAACCTTCAAAGTCTTCCCAGCCATGTCGTGGCAGTCCTACTTCTGTTCTTGTCTTGGTCGTGAGGGCTGGATGGCAATTAGGTAATTTTTCTTTTCTCTGGGCCTCATTCTTTTGGACGTGACTGATATATGTCCAGACGAGCAGTAAGTCCTTTGGACCTGTTGGTGATAAAGCACAGGCATAGCTTCTCCCTAGGTTAGTAAATCAGCTAAGCCTCATCACTGTACACTCACTCAATTAAAGATCTTTATGTGTAGAAACTTCTAGAAATTGTCTCTGCACATGCAAATCTTCAAAGCAGTATCGCTCTGCCAGGGATTAAAGTTGATTTTTCATTATGAACATAAAGGCAACATAAGAAGCAAAAATAACTTGTGACAAACCAATAAACTCACACCAAGCAGAAATAAATCAGATAATACACACAATTAGCAGTACATGAGAGATAGAACGGTGATTTAAAACAATGCATTATCAATTCTCTGTATAAAAATACTGTAAATAAAATACTGTACCATCACCCAAGGTCTGCCATAGCTAGCAAGCCTCATTTTAAAGCGAGGGCTTAGAGAATAACTTCTGGATGTGATTCCCAAATTCACTTCAAAAAGAGGTTCCAGCTATTATAGGTCCAAATTCAGTAAGTCAGAATGATCTGAGTGCAGTTTTGGTGCAGAAGACGCCTGGGTTTGCCGTGCTTCCCAACCAGGTAAGGCTGGGACTTGGCCAGGGCCCATGCCTTGACTGGAAGGGTCTCCCTAATATATTCTAAAAACTTCTCAGTAATAGTAGTTAGGAAAGTTTCTTAAAATGATACATGCCTTGTAGATAGGTACAAAGATATATGAATGTTTGTAAAGTAGCTGGCTTTGTCATTTATCTTCAGTTAAATGGTCAGTTGTACCACAGACAAATAGCAAATAAGTAAAGTAATAGTATCTTATGGATAATGCTTGTTATCAAAAGTCAGTGAATTCACATCATAAGATTAACAAAATAATCAGGATTATTAAAATATCAGTAGTAATTGTCTTAAGAAATTGAGGTAAAATTTTCCTAGACATTTATGCATATATAACATTAAAGCAAAAAAAAACAAAGTAAAAAAGGAAGCACTAAGTAGCTTACAATGAATCTGTTCTGTCTTCACAATAAAATAACTGTATCTTGTAATTTAAATGAGGAAATTTTAACAGAAGTTCATTCAGGCTTTATGTCATTCATTTGTATAACAAAAGAATTATATCTTATAATTTAAACAAGTATATTTCAACAGAACCTAAAGTCAACTTCACTGAAATTTAACTTCACTTAAATGTAACAGAAAGTATGCCTAAGAGAACTTAAAATTACCATTACTGAATTGATCTTAATAGCATTTAACAGAACTTAAATTGAATAGCACTTCTATATAATAGTGCCATGAGTTTTACACAAGTGATTTGGTTAGGTTAGTGGGTGTGTAAGACTGATACATGCATACAAACAGTTACAGAGTTAGGGGTTCAGTTTATTGTGAAGAGTAAGCTACTGTTTACTGTGTTTGTGGTCTATCAATAAACTGTTTTGATAATCAATCCAATTTCACTTTAGACATGGCAAGGAAAAGTAATTACACTTGAATTATTAAATAGCTGTACTGAAAGATTCACAATAAAATTATTTTGTTAAAACTGTGAGGGTAAAAGGCAAGCAATTGGTAAAGCTGGATAAATAACTACTGCAGATAAAATTCAAAGTCTGCTTTGAATGTGAGCAAAGGAATGTTAAATTTACGACTTCGTTAATTACTCTCAGTAAATTACGCAGTCTTGCTATGTTACCGATATGTAGGAAGACACCACATCCACCAAACACCTTTAAATCCTTCCAGCAGCAATCCTGTTAAAAACCACAGATGGCAGGTTAGTGGAATTAGCAGGTAAGTTTTGACAGAATTTCGGTCAGTGTGCAGCCGTGCAGGCTGCAGTCGGGCTGGCCAGCGCCGGGGTGGGGGTCACAGCCGCGGCTGCTGGCCGGCATCACGCGGGGAGGGAAAGGTCTGCTTCGTTTTAGGGCTGGCAGGTCCAGGGTCAAAGGGATACTCTTCATCCTCTCCCACTCCATTCCGAGGGCAGCAGCTAGCAGCAAAAGCTGTCACAGATCACAAGAACCCAGTATCTTTCTTTCACGTCTGGGGGGAAAGGACGAATGGATGGTTGTATGAAAGGATTTATAGGCCATTTATATATGGCCATCTCCTTGTGAAATGAGTCTAATGTTCCCAGAGTGTTTTTGTTAGGGACAATTGTCTCGACATTTTCTGTGGAAATAACCACTTGTTCTCTTCCTAGTGTAAGGAACACGACCTGGCCACAATTAACCAGTTGCTAGAGGACCCAAAGTTGACAGCGGTGAAGTACAGAGAGTGGAGGAGCACAAACATCATGCTGGTCCAAGATATTTATCAGCAGCAGGAGCTCCAGGACATGTCCACAGAGAATAGTGAGGAGCAAGAGATGACTCCACAGCCAATCACTGAAAGTGCTATTTGATCAATGACACGTGGCAAGATTTTTCTCCCTTCATGTACAAGCAATTTAAGCTGCTGTATCTTGAGGTTTGTTTTTTGCAAGTGCGCTTCAAAAGGAAAACCACCCATTCTCCAAAGTTTTGAATGCTCTTGCAGAACTAATTTAATGTCAAAAGGTCCCCAGACTTGCCCATGTTCCCCAAAAAAGCACACCTGAACATGGCCTGCATATGTAAGAAGACTATTTAACAAAGCAGCAAAGAAACATTTTTCAGTTTTTGTAGAAGAAAATTGTAAGTGTCCAGCTCCTGGAGGACACAGAACTATGTAATATGTACTGTATAAATATGAGATCCTTGGGATTGTTTTAACCATACAACTTACTTTGAAATGAAGCTAAACTGATACCAAGAGGATGTAGTCTACTCTACATTTTTACCCTCGAAGGTAACCCAATGTATACATTTTCATCTCTGTACCCATTTACTTTCACCATTCTACCAGTCTAAACTGAGACAAATGGAAGAGTAATTATTCATGTATTGTTACTGTAGACAGCTGCCAGGCACCCAGTTTGGGCTCTGCCTGATGTTTTATGAGTTTCAAATTTATCTATGGTCCAGACCAAGAAGGTACTGTCTTTCTACATGAAGAAGAGGTCTCTCAGTTTTTGCTAACATGTAATCTACTCTTCAGTGAGACAAGTTTCAACTTTTCTTACAGACATGTTCATGTTCTTTCTTATTTTTGACAGTTGGGAGTATATAAGGTACAAGTTCATCCCAGAGTCCAACTTAAGGAAGGTGATCATATTGACAAGCCAGAAGCTAAATAACTGAACTCCTAATGTGGATCTGGAAGTGTAAAACAAAGCTGCAAATATTTTTGTAAATATATGTAATTTTATGGCTTATATGAATGTGACTATGTACTGTAGAGATGTTTTATTTATATATTTATACATGCTGAATTTCCTAATATAAATAGGCACATATGGACCAAGCCCACCCAGATGTGAGTGCTCACAGATCGACTTGAAATGCCTCTTTATTTTGTGTTCCATTATACATCACAGTAATGACTCTACAGCTGAGACCACCCTGGACATCTGCTGTGAGTCCTTCTTCTGCTTTTCTAGCTTTGAGTTTTAGATGAAGAAAATCTGGACCTGAAAAAAGTTTTCCATAAAGTTTCAAGATTTCCCTTTGGGGGGAAAAAAATAAGAGGTTTTGCTGCGGGATTATGATTTTTTTGGCTTCATTGTCCTTAGTACAAGGTTTTGGGCTTTTGCCTTCCCCTCTTCTGCAGTATAAGGAATTTTACAGAGTGCCAGATTTTGAAAAGCAAGAGTTAGTCCATCATTCCCAAATTAATGCCACTACAGAACTGTGACAATCTGCACTTCTGTTGCTATTTCACAAAGATATTCTTTGTCATTAGTTTTCAATACAGTTTATCTTTTAAAGCAAAATACACTATAGAGATGCAGCCATATTCATCTGTCTTTATCCATTTTATGTTTTATCATAGCTTGGTTGAGAGAACAAAAGATAATGGTGTTAGTGGGAACATATGAAATCTTTTCCACCTGTGTAGTGATTAGTTTGACTGTTGATATCGCATTTTTGACACTCAGCATCTTATCTTTTAAAATAGAGGCAAGGAAATAGATGAAAATGACTAAATGGGGAAGCAGACACAAAATCTTGGATGGTTAAAAAGCTATTCTTTTCTGGAAATCATCATATAAGCGGTGATTTCATCACTTCACTAATTCTAACTAGAAGTTAAGTTTGAAGTAATTGCATCTTAAAAATGGAGCCCATTTTTAGGTTGCTTTTTTTTGTTCTTCTTTTTGTTTTTTGGGTTTTTTAGAATTCTTCCACCATTCCCATTGAAATGCTGTCAATTAACTGCTGAGATCACCCTGAAAGTTTGGAGTATAGGGATTAATCTGCTTGGTCCATTTCATTTTTAACTACCTGGTGCTAAGTAATTGATAAATATTTGAGGTCAGATTGCACGTACATTTTCTATCACACATCCGAGTTTCTCACGAAACAAAGCATGTAAACACCATTTGCCTTCAAAAGTATCTTCACTTAGAAGTTGAAAAGAAGCACATGCTTAAGTGGCCTGTTGAGCTGGGCCAGACAAGTCAGTGCCTTGCAGTTCTGAGCAAAGTCTGAGTCAGCTCCATTTGCTGAAGTAGATTTGCAGTGTACAAAGAAAAGCCTATGCGGCCTGTATATGCTGGGTTCGCTCTTTTCACACTGCACTTGTATAAGCATATACAAAACAGCTTTCCCAAATCTAGAGACAAAGGGATGCCCTTGAACTGCCCAAACTCTATTATTGGTTCTGACAGATAACATAGCCTAAAACTGCTTTTAAATTACTCTCTTTCAGATGGTCAGTAGATACTTATTGTAGAACTATTGAGGTTTTGGAGACCTGCTGAGAATGGCCTCTATCACTACTTAGAAAATTCTTGAATGGAGTTACTTTAATCCCAGTTATAATTTTGACAAATTTCTTTGTTCAGGAAAACAAGTGCAGGGGTTTTATGCAAATACTGTGCAGGAAGTCTAACTCCGCTCTCTTCAGCTACTATTTAGACTCAAAATAATGAAAAGCGTGGAAAACGCAAAGTGAAAATTGCAGTGAAACAGGATTAATTTTCTGGAATTGCTAATTACTGTGACAGTTTTCACCTGAGTTTGTCACAAGGGCTGCCCAGCAGCGTGAAAGCCATAATCAGAGACAGAATTACACACCAGCTGAAAGCTACAGCAGGGAGCCACCTCAACAGGAGAAATTTGGACAAGTCTGTCTCTGTGCTCTGCCCAGTGATGCTTGGAGTAACTGGTATTTCTTGGTTGGGATTTGGAAGACGTGTGCTATTGCTGTGCATCTCTAGTGTGTGAATGTCAAGAAGTCTGTAACTATCTTCCTCAAGGGACATGTTTTATATACTTTTTTTGGGAGAAAGTATATGTGTGTGGATATGTATACATGCACAATTTTTCCTCTGTCAGTAAAGCCAGTTGGTGCAGAAAGTCCAGCAATGGAGATTTTGGAATTCCTGGTAACAGTATCTAATTTCAACTGTTTCTACAGCTTTTCTGGAAATTGAATCTCTCTGTTCTGGTGGTGTACATCTCATGAGATACCAGAATGAGGTGGGACCAGATTTTCTTTCTTATGATGGAAGAGATTTCATGTGGGGATTGTGAATCATTTTTACATCTAGCTCTGATGATTCAATCAGTACTAGGGTTTCAGCTTGTCATGGTTTTAAGTGCATCTGGAGGTGAAACACCATGCAGCTGCTTGCTCAGCCCCCCTCTCTTTTCCTTCTCTATCCCTGTGTAATGGGAGAGTTGAAGTAAAACTTGTATGCTGAGACAAGAATGGTTTTATAATTTAAAATAAATTAAAATACAACAATAATTGTAAATAATAATAATGATGATAATAAAAAGGAAAGAAACCCAAACAAGTGATGGACAATGCAATTGCTCACCACTCACTGACCTGCCAGACCCTTCCTCCCAAAACCAGGTCAGGCCCTTCTTCCAGGTGGCTCCCCCTGGTTTATATACCCAGGATAATGCTGCGGTGTGAAATATCCCTTTGGTCAGTTTGAGTCTCCTGTCCCAGCTATGCTTCCTGCCAGCTTGGTTTTTTGGGTATTTCCTCACTGGCAGAGCACAAAACAAGGAAAAATATCCTTGACTTAGAATAAACATAGCTTAGCAAAAACCCAAAAACATCAGTGTGTTATCAATACCATTATCATTGTAAATCCAAAACATAGCACTGTAACAGCTACTGAAAAAGAAATTAACTCTACCCTAACTGATACCATGAATAAACAGGAATAAATAATGTGCTACTTCCCTTTTTTTGCAAATAATTTGAATTTTGGAGAAAATCATCATATTGAGAGAAAAGGCTGGTTTGGGACAGCCAAGGAGGGAGAGGAAGAAAAACCATGTTATTTGATTTAAAATTCTGTGGAAATTCAGAATTTAAAACTATTTCTAACTTGGAAAAATTATGGGTATGTTACGTCTGTTGTGTTACCCTGTAAGCTTACATGACTATTACAGATTTAATATGAAAACCTGTATTTTTAAACTTTTCAAGTAGCAAAGGAGCCCATGTAAGCATACTTTTATGCGGGGAACTCCGTGTACTATGATTGGATTTTGGGCTTTGGGCTTTTTTTCACTCTTTTGCTTGTTTAGTCATACAAAAGTAACCAATTGTAACCAAGTGAGGGCCTGAGTTTATTTCTTGTATATAAGACCTGTCTTTCTGCTAACAGGAAGCCAAAGTGGTTTTCTTATAGCAGTAAAGCCAAAGCGGGATTTCCTGGATTGTGTGGAGCATTTCAAAGCAACAGACATTTTAAGATGTCAGTGAGCATTTCCTTGATCCTTGAAGATTCATCCCATTTTGGTTTGCTTCAAGCTGCAACATTATTGCATTTTTTTTAAAAACTGCCTTCATTCTGAACTGAAACAAAATTTGAGGTGAAAAAAGGAAAACAGAACAGAAAAAGCTCAGAGCTAAGATCATGCTGAAATTCACATCTCTGCATAGGGTAGTAGGAGCTGAGCTTGCCAAAAGCTAAGCATTTCAACACTGAAAAAAATTGTAAGGTGTTGAAAAGAGTACAGCATTCCTTGAAATTTGCTGATGGGAGAAGTTCCAAGACCTGTCTGCTCTGGAAAAATGAATATTTTCCTAATTTATTTCCTCCTGATAAAAAATCCAAAGGAAGTGGTTTATAGGATGGGAGCAAGTTAAAGATGAAATATGCATGTAATTCATTGTTAGCTCAACAACCTTGATGTACGATCTGGAAATGGTCGACTTTAGATGACTCAGCCTGTAACACAGAAAATCCATTTCTTTGTGAAAACATTGGAGCTGCCAGTGTCTGAAGCTTATGCACCCCATCGGGTCTACATGTGTCCATTTTGGAGATGTAGGTGAATGGCCTTTCTATAGGGCAAATAATTTGTGTCATCATGCCATAGCTTAGTAACAACTCCCTGTTTCCTAGATGCCTTAGGATTTGCCCAGATCATTCTGGCTCTTGAAGCTGCTTATGGCAGTTTTATCTTCTCCCAACTAAAAATAAAAAGAAGGTATGAAAACACATCTCCCACATGAAGAAAAACTAGCACTAGTCTAGCAGAGATAAAGTAAATTACCTTATTTATGAGTGTTTAGCAAAATAACTCAGCTGGTGAAAAGCCATTTGTGCATACAAATAGCAGTGCTCTTGTGCTAAGCTTTCAGCACTGAGGACTGGCCCAAAGGAAGAATAGGTGTGTCTATCCCACTGTGCTCTGTGTAGAGAGGAAAAGTCATGCACAGAGGAATATTTGCAAGGACTTCTATCAGGCAATGGCAGGGCCTGCAGCACCATGAAAGTACATGGAATCCAAATTTGTTATTTTATCTGCTGAGTCTTTTTTTTTTTCGATGTTGTTGTTGGTTTGTTTTCTTCACTAGTTTAAAACTCGCAGCAGCACGTTGGCACTAAGCGCTGCCTTTTTACTGCTTGTTGCCTACACGTGTGAATTGATATTCGTGGAATGATATACACATCTTGCAGAATGAGAGCCTTATGTTTGCACTTGTCAATTAAACACTGAAATGAGAATATCCTGCTCAGCCTTTTTTTTCTTTTTTATTTTCACCGCAGATTTTTCAGTTTACTGCTATAAAATAAAATAAATTTTTACTGGTTTTTAAACAAGCAATTTCCCTGTGGGACTAATATTATTATTAAGTTGTATAATCTGGAACCAGGAAGAGTCAATGAATGGTTTGACTGAGGAATACCCTCTACTAGTTCACAACATGATATTTGAAACTGCTTTTAAATTAGTTAACTTTATTTTATTGGTTATTGTAGGCACCCTTTGGGAAGATTAGTCTCTTCTGACAGGTACGGAATATTACTAGATTTTTTTTTAAGCTCACAGAGCAGCCTGTTTCAATTGAAAGAAGATAGGTATTTTTGTCAAAAGTGTTTCAGTTTAGCTGAATAGGCCAGCCAGGTAGCAGTAAAGTGAAGGTGTGTTTTCCTAGGAAAGGGCTCAGCTGAAAAAAGAATGTTCCTCTCTGTCCTCTTTCTTCCCTCAACCTCCTACACGCTTCCACTGCTTGTCTTGGGCAAATCAGCTCATCATTTGGCACCTCTGTCAGCTCAGCCAAATCCAGCAGCAGGGAACAGACACAGGAAGCTGGATGCTCATCTACAGTGATGATAACTAAAATTTCCTTATGGAGAGGTTCAGTGCCTGACAGAGTCCTCAGAAGGGATGCAGCTGGGTTCTGTAGGCAGAAGTAGAAGGAAGAAGAGCTGTGTAAGTGAGAGAGAAGAGGGGAACTTTTGCCTTTCAGAAGTAAAGCATTAGCTCTGCTCAGGTTCCCACAAAGTTATACCTTTGCTTCCACCAAGCAATGTTTTCTCTTTTTTTCCCTCTGCTAGACAGGAACCTAAGGAAACAGTTTTTCATGTGATCGCAGCCTGTGCTTCTTCTTTCAGTACCTAATGCTCGGCCAAACATTTGGTTTCTGGGCCTGAAAACCAAACTCAACAAAAAAGAATCCAATGATACCTTTCTTTAGGATCCTTCCTGGCATGCTTGCTGTGGGAATGCTGACAGGGAGGGCAATGGGGCACCATATGTCTACCCTTATGCCTGCTGTAACACCTCACCTCACTGGCTTGGCCTGCCTCTTGTTTGGCTTTTGCTTTTGCTTTACACCCTCTTGTGGTGGTACAAAACATAAGCTGTTCCAGCGTTTTATAAAGCTATCCTTGAGTTGCTCATTATGACTTGGACATTTGTCTTTTGTCTGCTTAAAAAAAACCTGTTGGACTTTATGTGGCTTGCTTCCTGTGAGCTTGGAATGAGCATGATCACTGGCAACACAGAGGGCAAAGGCTCCGTCTCTGGCATCTGACCCTATTTATCACTGCTTATTTTGGAATGGCTCAGGCATCATTTTTCTTATTACTGTAGCTTTTTCTTATGGCTGGAAGAAAGTACCTGTACTATCTACCTGTTCTCAAGAAATATCCTTGTTGTCACTAGGGGATGTTTCAAATTGTCTAACAGAACCCTTGGCAGTACACGGGGTACTTTCATTCATTCAAGTGTACAGTGACAAACTGCTCTGTTATTTTCATGGAGAAACTGTATCTTCCCCCTTTCCACTTCTTGGCAAAGTGCTTTCAGCCGGGCAGACAAACAAGTTCTTGGACTGCCGGTGGGAAAACAGCTTCTGCAAAGGGGTCTCAGCATGTTCCTGAAGCAGAAAACTGATCTCTCAGCACAGCCTGCTGGCTGCTGGCAGCACGACAAGCAAGGGAAGAAATCACAGGTTTGTATGTAAGAGAGGAAACAAAAATAAAAGGGTTTGCTGCAGGATCGTGGCTTTTTGGCTTCATTATCCTCAGTACAAGGTTTTGGGTTTTTGTTTTCCCCTCTTCTGCATGTGTACAAGTTTGTGATGGTCTCAGCCCATGTTTGAGGAAGTTTTGCAGAGAGGTCATGGCATTTACTGCACGTGTGAAAATGGAGATGCTGTCTGGGACACTGACCCTCTCCAGACCTGAAACAGAAGCAGTAAAATGAACCTCAGTCTGGAGAAAAAGATGCTCTGTGAGGAAGAGCAAGTGAACACCTGAGCAGCAAAGGAAGACACAAAATAAAAAGAGCTGGTAAATTAGAGGGTGTGGGAAAGGGGTAATCATTGTCTGATGAAAAATGGGTGGTATGACATTAGTGGGACACTCCAATTGGACATTCAGTGGATGGGGATGATTTTTAGTATCTGGTTATTTAATATCCATTATCTCATCCAGCAATTTGTTAAAGCTGTTCTGCAGAGCACCCTTAAAGTAGAGGATCCAGATGTTAGAGATTGTTTTGTGGAAGATGCACTTAAGAACCATGGTGTGTTTCTGTCCTTTGTGAAATGTTCTGTACATGCCTGGTGAAACCCCAAAGCCACCATCATGGTGTGTCACAAGAAAAGAGCTAAAAAGTCAGAGGTATTTCCGATGTCCTCAGCCCTTGCAATGGCAGCCATGTGCTGGTAATTGACAGGCCCGCCTGTGCTTTTGTAGTCCTATTGCTGAAGTAGAATCTTTGTTTCTAAGGTGTATTTTCCTAAATCTTATTTTTTTACAGACAGCAAATTCAGTTCACCTCGGCTAGCACTTAAGTTCGTATGTTACAGCAGCTATGAAGATGACTATGAAGGTGTCATTTGCTGTGAAATCTGGAAATTTTGCTCTACAAATGTCAGCAAGAACTCCAAATAAGATTCCATACTGTTGTAAAATGCACATATCACCTTCTGAGATAGATGTGATATTTCATCATCAGCATAATATGTTTTCTGTGAAACAATATATTCTGTTCATCTTGCTGCTGATGACATGAGGAAAATCAGGCGGCTGTGTTGTTTCTGAAATGTGTTTTCTAACACAAGAAGAATGACTTATGATGCTGGTGTACTATTTGGAAGAAGCAGATGAGAGCCTCAGGACTGAGGTAGCAAACAAAGCTCAGCACTTTGGAGACAGTGACACAAATGACATCTTCAAAAGACGATGTGGGAATTTCACTCATTAAAGAGAGAAAGGAAGCCTATCCCATAAGTAATCAGAGAAATTATGAAGGCAGAGTTTGTGTGACAGCATTGTTCATACAAAAATCAGTGTGTAAAGTAACCCCTGAGAATAAAGTTCAGATGCAGGAAGGTATGGACTGGTTTAGGAGCACAACTGCTCTGGAGGATTGTAGGGTGACCTGGCTGGGCTTTAGCCCAGGCAGGACTGGACGGCACATCAGCTGACATCTGGAACTAGCTCAATGACACAAGGCAAGAGGATCCCATGCAGAGAAAAAATGGGACAAAACTGCCTTAGTTCCCAAGTTCCATTTATTTCATAGACACCACCTGGCAAAGTAAGGAGAGCATCCAGACATAGTAAACTGTCTTGGTGTCAAGACAAGATGGGAAGGTGACATGAGGGAAACCACAGCAAGTTCAGTTCCCAAAGATGTGTTTGTATGTAAGAGACAACTGCAATAAGTCAGCACCCTGGGCCTGAACTTTGGAGTGTGACCTGAACCATGATGCCACTTTTGACAATGTCCACAATTCAGTTTCTCCAGCCTTCAGTCTTCCAGTGATTTTGTTGCTTTGGAAGATATGAAATTCTACTATGTTGGTTTACACCTTCCCTGATATACTATCTACCTCCTGGATAGGAAACAGTGACAAATCCTGTTTGTAGTTCAAGGAAAGTTACAGCGACACTGCACAACTGCCCAGAAAACATAGCTATCTCTGGGATCTTATGCCACCTGCAGCTTCCCAGAGTTTCACAGTAAAATGACTTTGGATGAGGATCTTTGCAACAATTTTGTACTCCGACTTTGTCAAAATTTACGATAAAGATCAGAAAAATAACTATACACAAACCCACATTCAGTTCTTAATGAAGCATCCAGTTAATTCCACCGCACCAAATTCACCTTTGGCATTAGCTAAAGAAAGAGATATAGTTTTTTCTTTGATTCAGTGAAAGTTTTGGAATAACTTGTAGCTGCAGTATCAGGCTAAATTCCTAAGTGCTATATTAGTGAGAAATATAAAAATAGTACAGATCAAGATGAAAAAGAGACATTTATTCTGTATTGCTCCAATTAATCCTTTGTAATCCAGCAGCCTTTTCTGGAGTACACATAAATTTGCACATACCCACAGATTCACAGATGAAGGTGCTAATATTGGTTGCAACAAAACATGTTGAGCTTGAAGAAAGCTTGAAGAAAGCCTGTACACTATTGAATACTCACAATACTTTTTACTTCTTAAAACTTTTTATATAACATTTTATTTCACTGTTCTTTTAATCATAAATTAAAAAAATACATACTTCTCTTATTGATATCTGTGCTAAAAGCCCAGTAGCAGCCATCAAATACGTTATTAGAAACTATGCACTTAGAAGGAAGAATCATTTCTAAAAAAGAATAGGAAAAGAAAGAGGATTGCTGCTGCCTTGGAGAAGAGGCAGCAGTAGTTCCACTGAACTTACACCAGACAGAAGGTAAAACAGCAACTAGAAAGCAGAGGCAGTAATGTTAAAGGGAAAGGGGTGGAGGAGTGGGAAGGGGAAACCTTAGTAAGACAGCTTGTGGAGATAACCACCTATGTGACATTTAAAATTTGCCCTAAGTTTTACTCTGCTATAGGTAGTACTGATTTCACTGAATTTTCCTGCATAATAAATTTACTTATGCTGTTTTCTTTCTTCTTCTCCTCACTCACTTCTGGACTGTATTTTAATATTGACATATCTTAGTTTAGACCCTGGAAGAGATTTGCTGAAATTTTGCCATCATTGTCTAAAATCTACTGCAACTAATGACCTGTATTATTTAATTATTATTAGTATTTTAAACCAAATAAAAGTGAAGATTTCTTTAGATGGTGTTTTTCTCATCCCTCACAGGCAAATTCACCAATCCGGAGATTCAAAAGCCAAATCCAAATGCTACAACCTTCTGTTCAGACTTTCTACACAAGCATTCTGCTAGTCTTTTACCGAGTCTAAGTGATTGCAACGCATGACGTTTTGCTTTATGGAAAGTGTGGAGGGAGGGTATTCTTGGTTCAGTAAGTTGAAATCTCATTATACCTTCATGATACTTCTGTCTAAAATGTCTCTAGTACATATGTATACAGGGAAGCCACCTGAATTGGCCATTGCTTCACTTCCTACTGATTGCAATTCCTTTTCTGACCCCCTGCTATTAAAGGGATTAAAACTGCCAGTTGGTGAAGGGTCTGGGGCACAGGTCTTGGGAGAAGTGGCTGAGGGAGCTTGAGGGTGTTTAGCCTGGAGAAAAGGAGGCTCACAGGAGACCTTATCGCTCTCTATGACTGCCTGAAAGGAGGCTGTAGCCAGGCGATGGTTGGTCTCCTCTCCCAGGTCACAATGGTGGGATGAGAGGAAATGGCCTCAAGTTGTACCAGGAGAGGTTTAGATTGGATATTAGGAAAACTTGCTTCATGCAAAGGCTTGTCAAGCACTGGAACAGGCTGCCCAGGGAAGTGGTTGTGTTCTGATCCCTGGAGGTACTTAAACAATGTGTAGATACGGTCCTTGGGTATGTGGTTTAGTGGTGGGCTTGGGAGTGCTGGCTTAATGGTTGGACTTGATGATCTTAGAGCTCTTTTCCCATTGAACTGATTCTAAGATTCGTGATTCTACTTCAGCTCAACCAATAGGCAGAAGTATTGGTAGTGTGTACAGTTACAAGTACATGTGTAATTCCACTGCTGCTTCTGCTTTTACAGTTAACACAGGGTTTCTCTGCCCATCTAGTGCATGGTTTTCTTGGGAGAGAAGAAAAGCTTTCTTAAAATTATCCCATATTCAACTTTCAAATCATAGAGATGATGATGGCAGTATAAAAGGCAACATAAATGCACTGTGTTACACTTTAAAAAAATTAATCTTCTGTTGCTCTGTAATGAACTGCATTGAGCCAGAGACCATCAGCACAGAGGGAGGTTATAGTGTTATTAGCAACACCAATAGGAGGCTTCCCTTCAGAGTTCATCTGGTGATGACATTCATCTTCTCCATTACCAAGAATTAATGTCAATGCATGAAATTTTGATCCACCATAAATGGATACGGTCTGATCCTCTCTTGAAAATAGAAGCCTCATAAACATTGTATAATAACGTTTGTGTTAGTCAGTGTTATGATGCTACCATTCTCTGTTTTTATCTAATTGCATTATGATACATAGAAGCAATCTTGATTTGTAAATCTTTCAGAGCAAGAAGTTTTGTCTGCCTTCATCATCAGACCCCTTATCACATTTGGATCCACCAGGTTGTATTTATCTCTCTGACTCAATGTACAGGACTTTTGAGAAGAATGAGTTCCTCTGGTGCTGCCTACTGACAGCACTACAAGGGGAAAATAAAATAGATATTTACAGAAAGAGATTGTGACAGTAAATTGATGTGCAGAAACAACATGATGTACCATTTACATGTGAACTGTGTATGCCCGGAGCTTGCCTGTTCCCTGTTCTTTTGTCTTCTCTTGTCTGGAACATCAGATACAAGAAAATATCCCAGTGAAGGAATACAAAAAAAGCAATTAAATTTGAACAGCCTGTATCATCTCTGCACTATTGAGTAAACCAAGCAAACATTTAATATAAGAGGTTTGAATATGTACATTCGCAGAATTGGTAAGAAGTGAGAGAGAATTCAGATGATCCTGAACTAAATTGAATGCTATTCACAAATATATTGCTTCTTTGAAAAACTTAAAAGAAAATAACTAGTTGTTGGAAATCTGTGGGAATTAAAAAAAGGAAAGAATATGATCCTGTGTCAGGTAAAAAGTTCAGCCAAAAATATATGAAAGTCCAAGCACTTTTACCTTCACTTTATTTGACAAAATATAGTACATGGAATCACTAATCAAGAGAAAATTTTAAAAAGATCAGGAGAAACAGCAGCTGGTCAAATTTGGAACTGGATCCCAGTGCAAAGTAAAGTGCTGATCTTATCATCTGGTTTGGAGATTTCAGTACTGGCAATTCCCAGATGATGTATTTTCCAGGCAGTTAACAGTCCTAACACAAAAGTCATCACTTTGATCCTAGTTGAAGAAAATGTTTGATTCAAAGCAAAAACTGAAAGAACGTCTTTCAGTTTGTTTGTACAAAAAGACTTTCAAGAGAAAACAATCTTAAAAACTGTTCTGAGAAAATCAAGTAATGCAGAAGTAGGTCACTTAAAAAAAAATATTGAACAGTCTTTGGAAAATCAGAGCTAAACTGCTTTTTTGCAAATTTGGCAAAACACTTATATACACTTACAAAAACAATTACATAGAAAACTGCTTTGATCAAAAAGACTCCAACACAGCAAAACCAGTGAAAAATCAGCAAGGACAGGGACATCCCCAGAGGAATGTTTCTGCAGGCAGCCTACACTGGGGCAGGGACCCACTGGAGGCCAGCAAAGTAGTATTTTTACCACTGCAGTTGGTGCATAATTGATTTCCAGAGTTTTTCCCCATTACCTGAATCCTTATGGTTAATTAGCAAGAATTAACTGAGACTGTTTTGCCCATGACACAACCTAATTTAAGTGCCATATTTTTCTATTGATTTGAAGATACAGAATGGCATGATGTAGATTTCTAAGGTTTCTCCCAGTTATTGAAATGAGAGTCAGATGCCTGTAGCACAGGTAAGCCTACTCATGCTGCCTTGACTTTATTAACATTAACGCCAAAAAATAGGGAGTTCAACTCCCCTGTTGACCTCTCCCTTCCCTTTGTTGAGTGAACTGGCACAAGTCAGCTCAAAGCCAACTGAGCTGCACATTTCTTCTGCTAAAGCATTTGCAATTATGCTCTGCTGTATTCCAGCTTCAAGAGAGACAAACTCACACAAAGAGACTTGGATTCATGGAGTCTATCTCTGCAGTGGAAAATATCAATGCTCCAGGATGGAACATCTCTTGTTGAGGGGACATTTAAGTAGAAAATCTCGTCAATTTTCCTCTTCCCTTCTATAGACACTCCTTCAAGTAAATAGGGAATTGGCTGATGTAATTGCCAAGACATTCTCCATCATATTTGAAAAGTCATGGCAGTCAGGTGAAGTCCCAAGTGACTGGAAAAAAAGGAAACGTTGCATCTGTCTTTAAAATGGGTAGAAAGGAGGCTCCTGGAAACCAACATATCGCCTCAGCTCTGTGTCTGGGAACATCACGGAACTCTTAGAAGTTGTCAAGGCACATAGGGGACAGGGAGATGATTTGGGACAGCCTTGTATGGCTTCAACAAGGGCAAATCCTGCTTGACCAACCCTGGGGCCTTCTACGATGGAGTGACTACATCAGCGGATTAGAGAAGGCCCTTGGGTGTCATCTATCTGGACACAGGTTTTTGACATGGTCTCCCACAATATCCTTCTCTCTAAATTGGGCACATATGCCTTTGATGGGTGGACTCAATAGATGAGTTCAATAGATGAGAAACTGCTTGGACAACACCACCCAAAGAGTAGTGGTCTAAGGCTCAATGTCGGTGACAAATGGTCTCCCTCAGGGGTCTGTTTGGGATCAATGCTATTTAAGGTTTTCACTACAAACATGGACTATGGGGTTGACTGCAAATCCACAAGAAAGAGAGACATTTTTATTAAAGGTTTACAATGCAGATACAGAAGCTGTGCAATAATATTTTACTTACTGCAAAGCACTACCAATGAACATTCAAGCCCTATGGAAAAAAAAGACATTTTTCTTACTTTTTACTAGTGCTGAGCTAATAAAATTTACTTCCTCATATCCTTAAACCATCTAGGCTACAACATTATTACTGCTAAACATATTTACAGTCAGATTTCTCAATTGTTGGACTGCAGAAACAGAGAATGTCCTTAAAAATATGTGGCTGTCTGCTGGCAAGTCACAGTGTTTTGCCTGTGAGCAAAGTAAAGAAGAAATAATGACTTCAACTAATTATGTAAATTTCGTGAAAGCTGAACCTTTGACTACTCACAAAACTATGATCTTAAATTTACTTAAATATGTTTTTGGTATATCAGTTAAGACTTTCCAAATATTCATTCAATATTTTAAAATATTTTGATTGTTGTATGTGAGCATGTCAGACTACTCTGAATCCATCAGGTAGTAATGATGTCACAGGATGTTAGTCCATTTAAATCCAGTGTTGTCTATTCTGTTTTTGTTATTTAAATAATACTGCAGTCTGGTGCAAAACAATGTATCAACTTCTTCCAAGTGCCCATCTTATGCTGTTTAAAGATTAGATGCAAAACCTCTATGACTCTATGAATGGTGATGACACTGGTTTAAACTTTAATTATGACTATGAGGTGATATAGCTAAACTAACACAAAATGAAACATAATTCCTAGAACCATACAGTGGAATTTTCAATAGAAAGAGAAAAAAATGAAGGCACTTCTGTTATATCTAGCTTCATATTCTGCTAATACGTAGGCTACATATTTAGCTGCAACACAGTGATGAAACTCAAACAATCCTTTAATTTACAACTTGCAAGGATTTGGTCTTCAATCTTTATTATTCAGTCTATGGCAGAAACAAACAACTTCACATTATAACCTTATTGTTACACAGACTTTAACAATGAAACTAAGAAATACATTTTGGCTGCAGAAAGAAAAAGACCAAACAAAACCCCTGTTCCATATAGTTGTATTTCAGAATACACTTAAATTCATCAAAGTACACTTTCCCCCAGTTAACTACTGATGATTTATTTACAGAGCAAGTAACAAACAATGTCTAGAAAATATCACTGCACCACATATTATCTACATGGATATTTCTAATTTTCATACTAGAAAACAGCTAAGAAGGCATTTGCTGCAGCACAATGTTTCTTCCTGAATTTTTAATGTGTTTTAGCAGCTAACACAAAATGCAGATGCAGACTGTATTATGTTAATTAGAAAAGCAAACATACTATGGGTTTGGTTAAGAAAAAAATAGATGTCTAGCAAATTGTTCTTTAAAATTTCATTTTTAAAAAAAGGTCTAATGCATTAACTGCTCCAAGTACTTCACATAGGGGCTGTCATTTACTTATAAATTGAAAATGCTGCTGACAGAGCAGCTGAAATTTGAGAAACTCCTTGAAAGAGAAGACATCATCAGCCTGTGCAAGCTCTGACAGGCTTATAGCTACATTTTTATTCACAAAGAAATTTATGTTAATATATGCTGTTTTGGGGATCATTTGACAATCAATAACAATGTAGAATACTTTCATTTACTCATCTCTTTTTGAACAAGTGATAGCTCATTGTTTTGATTTTAAAGTCTTCTTTAATATATGTGAAATAGAAGCAGAAGATGAAGCTTGGAGGTTTTTTTTTTTTAAAGATCACTGAAAAAATATTTTCCTTTGAAAATGCAGAACATGCAAGCCTCGCAAGAGAAGACCTCGTGAACTACAAATGTGTTGTTCTACATGACCTCGTGAGACTTCAGCACGCAAATAACCTGCACGGAAAACACCTCTACAAATAAATTTTAAGAATAAACAGAGTGTGCCAAACAGTATTACAACTTCATATCTCATGATTTTCCATCCTCAAAAGCTCATATTTTTCAAACTATAGTTGTCTAGCCTTTGAATTTTTATTTCCAGCCTGTTTTAACACAACTGTAACTTACCAAGAGCATGTCAGGTTGCTACAGGCACAGTAGTTTTTTTTAGACTAATGTATGTGCTCCTGGTAAACAGGACTGCTTTGAACACTGGAGCCTGGAAGGCCCCGGTATCTCCTGGCTCTGCTCGCTGTTGCATCTCATGCTTCTGTTATGTGCAATGCAGATGTGCTGCAGAAGCTATTTTTGACAGACTGGAAAAGCAGGCACTTTCCTCTCTGGTGTTTTTTTGAGGGAAAGCATACATCCTACATGTTCCCACTAGCACACTGTAGCAGTGGCAACTGCTCTGAGAGCCACGCAGCAGGAGACCCTGTCACGGGAGTGGAGTAGTTTCAGCTTCCTGAAGTTCCAACTGAAAGGAAAAAAATTGCAAATACAATGAACAATTGCTTGACAGCTTCCCACCCACAAGCTTGTGTGTGTGTTTTTTTATGAGGAATTTATTTCTCATTTGCAGCTACTGTCCTGATGTATAAAGCTAAGCACATAGCCCAGAGTAAGGCAAGACTGTGCTTTTGCCATGAAGCAACAGAGAAAATGATCACAAAGAAACATTAGTAGGTCTGAAATTTCAATTAGAATTAGAATACACTTCATATCAAGCCAGTTGTTCTCTTTCTAGGGTGGAACTCTCCATGAATTTCATGAGCATGGAAAAATTTCACTCCCTTTCTGTATTCTTTCTGTAGCAGTTACAGGGGAATTAGTATTTTAGTTGAATACATCCTGTGCTCATATCAGAACAGTGTATAACTTTTAGATTTTCAGTTATAGTCTGGTTTAAATTCCGTGTGACTTGGACTTAAATCAGCAAACAAACCCAACAACTTCTCAGCCCTTTGTGTCCACAGCCTCCATGCTGAGTTCTAGTTGCATGCAGGCATGGTAGCACTACAGAAGTTTTCATCAAGAAAACCTGGTTACTGCATGGCACGTCTTGAAAGGCTGCAATCCCTTTTTGCTCAGCAAATTTTGTACCAGAACCTGTTGAGAGCTGGGTGGGAGACACTGCAAATCAAGGATTTGTGGAATGGAAAGCAGAGACACAGATGAAGCTTGAATATTCACAAAGAGCCCATGTCAACACAGCTACAAAAGAAAGCCCAGTTTTAAGTACCTATTGAACTTAGACAAGTGTTTCATGGATGCCACTATCTCACCAGAAACAGGCTTTTTAAGAAACCAGTACTTTAAAATTATTACTGAAATACAGTGTAAGAGAGATATTTTCTAAAATACACAGGAAGGCCATTTCTGTTAATACAGGTAGATATGAATCTGCCAAGAAGCTGTCCATTTTTTTCATGTTTCTGCAACAGGAATCACCAGCATTCCTCATATTTGTTCACAGTGGGTCATATAACACAAGGAAAATTAAGAAAACACTTTCTGAATTTATTTAATCAAAGTAAAACTAGCTTTTAATTTTTCCTTGCTTTAACTTAAAAACTTTTTCTTGAATCCAATATCCTTAATTCTACAAGTGGTTTCCAATCCAGGCAGTAAAGGCAAAGCTTTCAGGGCTGAGCCTTTTGTCGAACATATCTGAGGCCTCATTTTCAGCATATGGGGAGGATTTACAGTTTCCATTAGGGCATTTAGGCATTTCAGTAGTTGACAAGAAAGCATCAGCAGCTAAAATTGAAGAGTTACAAACAGGATGACTAAATAATCCTGAAGATGTGCCTATACATAATTTGCTTAGTTGCTTGGATACATTCAGGTGAAGCTGCTATAAAAGCAGCTATAAAAACGGGTCACAAAGAACTAAGCCATTGAAACAAATTAAATTTTTCAGATTTCTATAATTATTAATAATCCACTTCCCTAATTATTTAGGATTTTTTGTTATTCACTCATAGATACTAGCAAAAACTTAGTTTTCAGGGAAAAATAACTATCAATTGATTTTACATTTAAAAAATTAAACCTTCTTTTAATCTCAGAGATAAATGTATGCAGAGAATCTCTGAGCATTTGAAGTAAAAGCTATTTCAATATACTTGCCAAGATTTTGATAGGAATCACTCAATGTCAACAACATTCAAAACCCCCAGCCATTTTCAAAAGTGACTATTTGGTCCTTCATTCCTTCATTCCTTCCTCCCCGGCCAACACTTGGTCATAAAGAGAAAAGTTCCAAGAAAGCAGTTTTCCTTCTCAAGCATTTTTTTCCCCCCAGGATTACATCACTCCTCCATGAAAATGCACTTATAAGATTGCATAAACCTCCTGAAAATTATAAGCACTTAATCTAGTCCTTTTTGGTAATGCCAAGGAGATACAGAGTGGGCCAAAGGCCAGTATATCAACTCAGAATAATATGAATATTTATGATGTTTCCTGTTGGTGGTTTTGAACTGATGGAAGACACTGTTGTTCCTTCCAACAACTTAAATACTTAAGAGTGTTAATGTTAAATGCTTTTAAATGCTTTGAGCGTTAGGCCTTATGTGATTGAGCCTTGCAGTTCTCATTAACTTTAGCAGGAGGAAAGAATTCTCACTTGGCAAAAGAGCAACTTGTAGAACATCTGTTCCCTGGAAAATTATATGAAGTGTGCCAAGTACTACACACACAGCCTTGCAATTAGAATTCATACCAAATGCTCTCCAAGGTCTTGTCTATGTGAGAAAGAGCTTCAATCAATAGATACACAAGCTAGACTTTCTTCTACAGAAAGCACTTACCTGTAAAAAGAATACCCTGTCTATAAATTTTACAGAATCTCTCTACTGTCTGAGCAGATACTGGTTTCTCTGTGGGTTTATTTTCTTTTCTATTTTCTGAGAGTTAAAGCTGGATTCACTCTAGGGATTTTTGTGTTTAAAATAACAGTATAAAAATATTAGGCATTACACTTTTAGTCACTATTCCAGCGAACATTTTTAGTGTAAATTAGTTCAACAATCTTGTCTCTCGTTCTGATAAAAGCAGACATCAAAAAATTTCTCTTACAGAAATGTTTGCTGGAGAAAAAAGATAAATTAAGTCTAATATTAAGCTTTGAACATGGCTTGCTGTGAATGTATTCTATAGACATTGTGAAGAGTGAGAAAGACTAAATAGCTGCTGAGCTGAACTCCAGGGAGAAGGCCCAGGTCAGCATTTAGGGAGCATATCTGGCAGAAATAAACCAATGGCAGCATCAGCAGCTGCCAAAGCAAGGACTGCAGGGATGGTGGTGAGGGAAGTGGAGCTGGCCACTCAGAGTCTTTCAAATACCCGAACATGCAAAGACCTATCTACCCACCTATGAAGACCTGAGCTACCAAGTGCTGTCTTCTTCTCCCTGGCTCTGTGCAAAACTGATAGTTAGTTGCTAGGAAGAGCTACCAAAGTAGTAAAAAAATTTCTACCAGCTCAGCATACACCTTTTTTGCTCCATACAGATTGGCTCTTTGCTTCAGTTTCCATCCTTACTGCCTCACTTGGGCCTCATTCCTTATGTTTCCCTTTCTCCTCAGCATTCTTCCTCTCACCTCCCTTTCCCTTCAGTGTCCTTCTCTTCCCTTCTCTTTATGTATGCTTTATTTCTTCATAACTAATTAATTTCATCTCTATTCCCTGAAGGAAAAAAACAAACCCTAACAAGCAAAGAACTCAGCTAGAGGACTAGCTTCCTCCTTATCACCACTCTCAAGATCCCTTCACTTGCCTGCTCCATCCCTGCCCCAGAAGGCTGTCTCTCTTGGTGGTGTAGGCTGAAACATCTCTTTGGGAAACATCATCTTCTATTCTGTGCTTGCTCAGTGCTCAGGTAAACAGATTTTATGTCACTCAGCTTCTAGGCAGTACCACATTAGTCTTTTCTATGGGTAGAAGTTTAGAAGGCTACAGCTCTCCTAGAAGTAATATAAAGATATATAACTAAATGTAGAAAATGGATGCATACACACTGCACTCTAAAAGCTGGAACTGTACTAGACAGAAATACAATCTTGTTGTCAGTCACATGCACAGAATTGACTCCACTGAGGATTACAAATGCATTATTAACAGATGAATGCAGTAATTTGCTACACCTAACAAATACTACACATACATACATATATACATACATATATATGTGCACCTATGCCAAGTTTGGCAGTTCTGCCTTCACCACCAGACTGAGCAGGTGCCAATTTCACAGGCCACACTTTGACATGCATGAATCAGACACTGGTGAACACCAATTGCTGATGCTTAATAAAGCTTCCTGCTTTAGCCCTTCCCCCTTTAGACTTCCCTCCTCTTTTGTGGTGCAATTATTGTTTAGTCTCCTTGGAGATGGGAATACTCTTATTTGAGCTATCTGGCAGCAGCTGAGCGTCAGGCAGGTGGCTGCTTTCAAAAGAAGCCACTGAGTTCTGCACCTCAAGGAGGCAGCTAGCTTGTGGCTGAAGTGGCAGCACTGAGAAACTGTTGCATGAGCAACTAAGTATATTACTGAGAGATGAAACAACAAGGAATGAACCAGGCTTATGCCTTTTGTTCTTATTTTTAAGGAATTACAGTGACAACTCAAACTTCTTCAAAACTTGCAATGTGCTTGAATTACTTTCATGAATGTTAAGATTTGCTTTCATGTTTTGCTCAGAGATGGAGGTTGGAAATTCTCAAGGCTAAGCACAGGACCATGGATATTGAACACTTACAAAAGAGCTTCTTCACAAAAACTATGCAAAAATAGGCTGAATAAAAAAAACCCAACAGCTCTTGTTATCTGCTGTGCCATAAAATCTCTACTTCTTAAATGTTTTTTCTACGTGGAAAAGGAATTTTCTTGGTATAACCGAAATGGCAAAATGGCACATTAGCATTTAACATGTCTGTGTATATTTTCTATATATACATATCTAATCCCACCTTATTCACCACATAATTATCTGGCATCAGAACTGCATGTAGACAAGCCTTGGTCTATCTCTTGCATGACTTTCAGTACAAACAAGACCAGGTAGGCCTTCTTTGTACATCAATCAAAAGTGAACAAACATAGTTTTTATCTTGTTATTCACTGTTGCAATGGGAGGAGAGATCTGTATTCTGTTCCACTCCTGTCTCCATCAGCAGACAAGGAGTGTGAACAGGGAAATCCGTGATTTAATTTTCAACCTGTTGCAAACATCCTGCAAGTGAAACACTGTTTTATGTGCTTTGCACATGCATGCACACTGGACCCAGTCACTCAAGGTACCGTTTAGAACCCTTGTCTTCTGAGCATCAAGCAGGGCAGAGAACAACTAGCACCATGCAGGACTGGGGTCTCTGTGTATGCATACACCAGTTTCAAATACAACATTGAAAGTGTTCAGACCTTCCAAAAGCTACAAATCAGTATAAGTGGTAACTTCAGAACACATGTCATCTCCAAGCGGGTGGCCTGGATCCAGAGATGACATCTCCACTGCTAGTCATACCTGATGGTTAGTCCTATCCACAGTGTTGGCAGTGGAAGCATGGTCACGAGTGTTTTGTCGAACTCGGGTGGAGTTTTGCTGCTCAATGGTTGAGGAAGTGGGGATGCAGAACTCTCTGAAACACCTTTTGAAATTCTCATCTAGAAATGCATAAAGGACTGGATTAAGGCAGCTATTTGTATACCCTAGAGCAATACAGAAATGCCAGGAGACAGTCTGGAAAGTAGTTTCTGGGATGTTGACCAGGGCTTTAATGATAACATAAATGTGGATGGGAGTCCAGCAGACAATAAACACTGCCACGACTACAAGAACCATCCTTGTGATTCTCCGCAGGTTCCTATCCTTCTCTTTGGAGCCGGATAACATGCGAACGCTCTTCAGGCGTAAAATCATCAGCCCGTAACAGACGGTAATGATCAGGACTGGCATGATGAAGGCAAAGATGAACACACAGATTTTCAGGAGGTTCTCCCAGTACCAAGCAGGGTGGGAGAATGTAAGTGTGCAGTCAATTGAGCCTGAGGAAAAGGAAAACAGCAGAGAAGAACATGCAGGTCAGTTTTCCATTTACTTTTCTTTAAACCTTCCTTTAATTAAATACAAAGGGAAATATATGAAGACTTTACACCTAAGTAAACATGTAAAATGAAGCAATCTGTGACCTGTTATTCACACAAACATTGGTAGGATAGAATGCTGCAAAACATGCATGAAGTGTGAGTTAGGAAAACAAAACCAAATTAACATGTTCTCTTTTGCATATTATGGCTTGGAATTCAATGTATACTAAACAAGGAAAAGAGCTGAATTATCATAAATTCTTAAACTTTGACTCATTTTCACTTTCAGTATAAAACATGGTGAAAAGAAAGATTGTTAAGCCACCATATATGCTGAGAGTTTGGGCATTTCAGGGCAACGGGGCAGAGAACGACACGACGCTTGGTAACTATGAACTGGGGAGGGTGTGGATTTACGTTGACATGCCGTCACCACCCCTTTATAGAATGTCTTAGAGCATCAGTGGTCCAGAACGTGCTCTCTGCTCTGTATCATGTCCTGCCAGACAGGGTGCAACATATCTATGACTGCCAGCTTTGCAGTGGGAGTATTCTGGGTAAAGCACAGGCTCCTGAGCTGTAGGGCAATGCAGAACTGCCCCACAGCAGAAGGCAGGCAGGCATAGATGCTTTTCCAAACACTACAGCAACCGAGTGGGACAGCAAGACTTGCATGGACCCACAGAAGGAGCTGGAGCTGCTTGCTGTAAAAGACAGATCACATGAACTGCTGGTTCAGCCAACTATAGCCAGATGCAAAATTCAAGGGGCTCATTTGCACTGATATTTGCTTTACACAGGTGGGAGGTCAGAAGTTAATTTAATGTTGAGTACTCAATTTAGGAATGAAAGCCAGACTTACCATGCCTGTATTTAGTAGTTGCCATGAACATAACTGGCAGGCCAATGGCAGAGGAAAGAATCCAGTTGCAGACATTGACAATTTTGGCATTTCGGGGGGTACGGAAATCAAGGGCCTTAACTGGGTGGCAAACAGCCACGTAGCGATCCACACTCATGGTGCAGAGTGTGAAGATACTGGTGAACATATTGTAGTAGTCTATGGATATAACAATCTTACAAAGGATGGTACCGAATGGCCAGGTTCCCATTAAATAATTCACACTCTGGAATGGCAGAGTACTTGTTGCTAGGGCATCTGCCAATGCAAGATTGAAAATATAGATGTTGGTGGCAGTCTTCATTTTTGTATACCTAAAAAAAAAAATTGGCAGAGCATGTGAATGGCCGCAACTGACATTGTCAAATAAAACAGAATTCAGTGCATCATCTATAAGAAGCTCTAGTAAAATAATGTACTAGATACTCTCAAAGATCACATTTTCTGTTTTTAACCAAATGACCATGTTATGATTCACCTACATGTTGGGAGCTCAGTGAGATATCAGCAAAAGGGTGTAAGGAAAAAAATATTAATTTAACTTGTGCAGAAGGAAAACATACACATAGAAGAAACAATATTAAAGGTGCTAAAGAATTGAGCAGCTGAAAAAACTGTATGTTTACAGATCAGATACTGCACTACATGGATAGATCTTCTGTACCTGCTGATGTCATGCCAAATATCATAACTATGCTCTGTAGAAATTGAAAATTCATTTGTCGTTGTGCAGTAGTAATGATATCATTCCAAAGGAGCAGCACTTGAGATCCACTTTTTATGTGGATGCTGTACTTTTGCAGTAGTACAAAAAAAAAGTTGCAATTTAAGTAATGTTCCTGGCCATACTCCCCTTACTGCTGCTGAGATTGCTGGGCCATGTGGCTGCTTGGATTTTGGGGGTCGGATGGCTTGCCCTTTTGATGAAACTTACTTCCATTTCTGCAAAACTATTAAGCAGATTTTTGATCAAACATTTTACAAGAGGAATAGCTCATTTCAAAAGACCTTTCGGGGAACCTGCTAGGGAAGACAAAATGTAAAATACACTGTTTTGTGGGTTTCGTCTCTCTGAGTTAGATCTCTTCAGCACATGAATCAGTTGCAAAAAATCCCAATGAAAGGATTGTGTAGGGAATGTGCCTTTGGAACTTTTCCTTGGTAGGGTGAGCAGAAATGCAGACTTCATGCTGAATGGTCCTAGAAAGCTTTTATAATGAACATTTGAGATCATTGGTACTGGATCTGTTCTCTCATTTTTAGCACTGTGCATGAGTAGAAACTAACAATCCTAATTTGAATTTGGGGGGGTGTTAAAAATAGATTTTCAAGTAGATCCAAACTGTATCTTGACTGCTTCCTTGAGGAAGTATGATCTGAATATGGTATTTTCAAGTTGTTAATAAACTCCATATTCCGAAAGTCCTGTAAAAACTTTTCTTACTCCATTTATATAACAAGTTTGTTACTAACATAGGGGGAGGTATATGCTGCAAGCATCTACAGCTCTCTCTTCTGGAAATTGGAAAAAAATGTACAGGATTGCAGTGGGGAAGACGTACACAATAACAGCCACAGTTCTAAAAACTGTTTGGAGGGAGGAGAAAATATTTCTAAGGCAATTTGCTGAATAAGCTTCCAGATGAGAATGAAAGCAGCAATATTCATATTTTGCTTTTACAACTATCCAGTGTGGTTTATTAAAATGAGTATCTGTACAAAGGTCTGAGATATTCAGGAGTAGCTGAAGGTGTGTCCAGATTTAACCTGAAGGTTTCATTGTGTTGTGAGCAGATATATCCAGCTTGCTCCCACCTGATCTGCTCAGGCAGGGACAGTGATGAGAATTCTGTGCCCTCACCTGGGCTGCTGATCCTTGACTGCCTGCTTTCTTTATAGGTGGACAAGAAAGCTCACTTGGGAATGCTGCTTAGTGCTGCTGCCATCACACGTGATTCTGGGACAGGTCTGTCTGGACAGAGCATCGTCAATAATAATGACAATGCTTTGCTATCAGTAATCAAAGCCATTATGATCTAAAAGAAATGCTTGACACAGCAAAAATGCCCATCAACCAGTATGTAAATGACTTCCAGGTTAGCATGACGGAGGATGGACAGAAAAATGCTCTGAAAAAATGGAATAGAATAAATAGAATAGAGTTTCTTCACTGGGCATGGGCCTTATCCACTTAAATGCTACATATTTTTCAGTTTAGCTATCTAATTTTCCTTGTCAGTTTAAATTTAAAGTTCTTGGACTTATTTTGTTTAATGGCCTCTATAGACCATTTTTGAAGGGTTTTGTTTGATGTACTCTGTAATCTTTGTACTTCTAATTATGCTGTTCTTATAATGAATAGAAGCAGAGCTCTTATGGTGATAGAAAGTATTTACCTCCACAACTGCCAAATCAACAAAAGCCTATTGAATTTTACAATATTCTTTTCAGTGAATTCTATGGGATTTGGGCATTTCTCTGTACAGAATATTTAAAGACTTTATAAGGGGCTTATTTCTGCAAGATACATTTTGTAAAACATGTATTTTTCCAAATAAGTAGATTATCGGTGTCCCCAGGTTTATTTTTTGGCATGAACAAATTAATACCAAAGCCACTGATTAAATGTAATTTTAACAGCAGGAAAAGTAACAGTCAATCAAAATGGAGCTTTTCAAAGTCTTGATCTTAGCTGTTTTACACTTTTTGCTAAGGTATCAGCCTACCTATTTGAACAAGCAGAACAAACATTTCCATTATCCAGACAGGTGTATATGTGATACAATTTCTACAGTTTAGTAATACCAAAATTTATAATGCAATACCAAAATTTATATATGCGATCTTTTAAGATACTGCTTTCCACTTTCATTCAAACTCACTAGAGAATCTAAAAATTAACAGACATGTAGAGAAAATATCTTAATTGTAAACTCATGATAATCTGAATACTGGTATTTAGTTTATGTTGAAATTTCAGCGTCTAAAACATCAAGTGTATTAAATGTTGCATGACAATGAGCAAGGTTGCAAGTGAAGACAGAAGTTGGCTTTGGTGGCCTTACTTTTATTTTACAACTTTGCAATGAAAAGAGTAATAGAATGTGATGATTCAAGGGCTTTTTGTAAATATTTAACGCAATACTGCTCTTGGTATATACCCAAATTAATTATGCTCATTATAATACCAGCACCTACTAGTATATCCCTTCTAACTCCTCAGTGTAGCTTTTGTATAATAAAATATCTGTTTATGAACTGTTTTGTTGGTAATAGTAGATCATAAATCAGATTTACAACAGTAAGAATACACTTTATGTCTGTCTAATTTTTTAGGGAAAGCTCAGCCTTGTCTTTGTCTTTAATCCTCTGCAGCTTTAAAGTAGACTTCAAGTTTGAAGACCTGAGCTGTACAGGTCTCAAATAAGAGTTGCTTGGAATAATAAAAGGCAATGGAGAAAAGAGTGAGAATTCAGCTCAGATAGTCACCAAGTTCCTAGTATTCAAGGATTAATAAAAGTCTTGAAATGGACTCCTCAACTGTCTGCCCACAGGCCACTTGTATTTTGTAAACCAAATCAAACTTTCACCAGATTAACTGCAGGGAGTCTCCAGCTCCGAAGTGTAACAGCACCTTGGACAGGAGCAAGGAGCAGCTTCCCTTCCACTTCTCATGCAATGGGAGAGATGTGAGCATGTTTGTGACCCTCTGCAAAGACACCTAACATGGCCCTGTTTCTGGCCTGTCTACTCCAACAGTTTAGTTGCCACTTTCAAATATTTTAAAGAGTCTCTTCTTTATGCTTTTTAAAATTTAGTGAAATCTTTAGTTAGCATCATACTTTATTTAAGCCTCAGAGAGTTTATATACTGCTATTGTAGTCCATACAACTAACATAACCGTGTCCCTACTACTCCTTGGTCAAGTGGTTTACATCCATGTGGATTGTTGAGATATCCCCGCCTCCAAAGCCTTCTGCCCTTCTGGACCAGATCAGCTTTACAGCATCCTTGAACCACTGGGCTGGTGCAAAGAAGCTAGAGANTATTATTATTATTATTATATTGATGATGATGCAGCTCACTGTAATACATAACATTACAAATTAATTTGAAAAAATTACTCTCTGAATAACATCAATGATAAGGAAAGCAGAAACAGTCTTATGCACTTAGGAAATGGGCTGGTCAATGACAGACTGGTAATAATTACTTTCAGCAATACAAAGGCATGTAAGGTTTTGCCTACAGAATGCTAATTTGCAGACAAAGACTACTTCAAGATCTGTGTTTCAGTTCAGCATAAACTACATGAAAAACTGGACAAAATCACTGGAGATTCACTGCAGAAAGCAGTCACACAAAAATGGTTTGGCTGTTGAAAGAAACAATAGCCAACAGTTAGGTCTTGCATAGAGACAATCTGACATAACTCTTCTTGATGCTGGAGATTAGGTTAGCGTTTCAAATTCATGTTCTTCTTCCATAAATGACTTGTCAAACAAATGAAGAATCATTATGTGCATACATTAGATTACCTGAGGTCGCCTTGGGTGGGAAGATTAAAAACATGTGAAGTATGCCTAATTGAATCAATTTAAATAAATTTTTTCCCCATGACTGTTCTCATGCACCTTGTATATGCAACTCAAAAACAGTAGGAAAAAGGGTTTTTTTGGCATGTTTTCTTCAGATATCAGGTACTTTCAATTTTTCTTGAGCCCTTAAAGCTTTGAACAAAGTCATGACATATTCAAGGTGATCTGTAAGAACCCTCAAAATTTTTTCTGTCTGCCAACCCAGTTTTAGTTTTTGCCACTGAAATGAAGTCTCTCAAGCCACATTCTAGAAAGTACCTTTGAGCTAAAGGGCCTCAAAAGACGGACCTTACTGATGTCCATCTATTGTATTATCCCTCTCTTTTCTTCCCATGGTAATAGATCTCTATAGAGTGAAAGATCCGTACAGGATCTCAGCCAAAGCTGTGACGTGCTGTGGCAGGCTGTAACCTATTAGAAGTTTTAAAGTCATACATATTCTGGATAGGTCTAACCTTCCTGTCTGCGAGCACATGATTTAATTGGCTTGAAAATTTAAGTCTTTGATTTTTCTATTCATGGGTACCTCTAAATGTTTATTCCTTAAGCCATTAAATTTCATCTCTGGCTACAAGCACCATAAATTTGTGCACAATCCTGATAGGTTATTAGGCAGTAAGGCCACCCAGATAGGAGGTGCCATCTTGTGGTTAACAACCTCTGCATCCTTTTGATGTATGTTCTACTGAAGAGATCTTATACAAGGCTGTAATTTAAACATAGATTAAACACTCATGCCCTGAGTGAAACCAAACCAACAACAAATTGAAAAACTAAACAAAACCTTGAGCTGGTACAACAATAGAGCTGAAAGCATTCACATTTGGTTGCAATGAAATCGAGCAATTTGCATCACATTCACTTCCTGCACCCACCCCCAGTTTGGAGGTAAAAGCTGAAATGGGGAAGTGAGAAAGCTTTTACTGCCTTTAAAAAAGACAGAGGCAGTTGCTGTGCCCTCCTGTTAAAGCCATACTGACTCCCAGCACAGTGCTACCCAGTCACTGCTGTGACCTGGTTTAATTAGAGATGAAAAATATTAGGCATCACCTAGGTGTCAAGGCATGACATACTGAGGGAATGCAGTAGATCTAAAATCAGAGTTTAGTTATTTGATATACTTGGTCGTACTTCACATACATTGTTCTGGAGCAGCTTTCTCTCCTTTCTTCACTCACTAGCAAGGGGATATCCATTTTCCGAAGGAGTCTGAGTGTATATGTGGTCATAGAGTGGTGTATAGCGTGGACCTGAGCACAGGGCAGGGAACTGCTGAACTGTACTTGCTTCAGTTGGTACCTCTTTTCTCCCTAACAATTTTTTTACCACTGTTTTGTCACTTTATTCTCCTCCTTAGTACATTTGGCCAGAATGTCACCAAAGTTTACGTCCCTCGGGCTACCTTGCTAGCATCCTTGGATTCCCAGCTTATCCCTTCCTCTCACTGGGACAGTGCCAAGGTATGTGCAGATCCAGCAGCATTTGCTTACGGGATGCAGGAGAAGCAAGCAGAACACATCACCTCCTGGGAAGCAGCACCAGCTCAGGGCCATTTTTCTTGTACTCAGAACCCATCAGGAATTTATCTCATACCTCAGCTTTGGGAGAGGGTGAGCTAAACAAAAGCCTTTTTAGGCAGAGTCACCTTTAGACTTCCGTGTCAGTCTTTTGGGAAATGATGTGACACAAAGAGAGTTGTGAGAGCATCTGACTCATCCTGTTTTCCTGTGTTGGACTTTCGACTAAAAATGACCTGCTGCTGTCTTTCTGGCTCCTCCTGATTGTAGGCACAGAGTTTGTGGTGACTGGGAATGGGGCTGCAGCTGAGCCTCATCCCTAATGGGCTACAACTCAGTAGGACAGGTGACCAGTACTGAAGGCTCTGAAACGTGGGGTGCTGAGGTGTGCTGACCAATCACAAAAGGGTAGAGAGGGCACACAGATGTAAGGCACGTAACATGAATGGTATAAAAGGTTGTACTGAAGAACAAAAAAGTGCTGATGCCTGGAACCATTCATGGTGTCAGCTGTGTGTCCTCCTTCACCTGATTTTATTTTTTTGCTACTGAAAGGCATTATATAAAAGTCCTCTTTCTGCTATTTGGTTTGAACCAGTGACAATAGTCCCTGACCAGAGAAAATAAAACAAGTTTTTTTTCTTTTGGGAAAAATAGCTATTTTCAGGAGGAAGGCTGGTCCTTTCCCTTGATGCATGACTGGGAGGACTAACAAGCAAGGAGATTTCTTCAGACAGAACACACAAACTTCATAGTAGTCATAATAGATAATTATTTTATGGCTTCTTATTATTTTTATGCCTTTTTAAGATACATAAATGTGAAAAATATCCTGGCAGAAATCCATACAAAATAAAGCTGATGTGATGCATTCTTGTTTTTTCAAAAAGAGGTGGAGAATCAGTCAAGAACAGGTATAGGTATATAACTTGCCATAAAAATATTTAAGATGTGGCTATGTCTTATAACTCCTAACTTCCTTTTCCCAGAGATCATAAAAAGCTACTTAATGATAAAAAACAAATGACAGTAATAAGTATGCTCCACTGCCCAAACAGTCATCTGCTGGTACACTTCCTTCCCTTCCAGCCTAGTTGAATGGGGGAAAAATTACCTGCTAATTATTTCAGAACTTAATCTGGCCTGTTTGTCAAACCACTTTTATTTGAGTCTCTGTTTGCCTGGTGCTGAGGCATATATGAGTCTCCAATAAAGGTTGCTGCTTTCATGGTTATTGTGTAACATATCTCTGAAATAAATCAATGGTGCTAAAAAGGCTAACTTCAATATACTGCCATTACCCAGCAGCAGGTGCTTATTGTTGAAGGTTTTGCTTTGCTAGGAAGACATATAAAGGAAAACTGTCAGTATATTCAATTTGACTTTTTCCCCTCTGCCTTCAGGGAAGTGTGATTGAGAGTAAAACTGCTGACTACACCTCTGATAACTGTGGTGACATTTTTCTAGAGGGGACAAGTTATCAGCTGTTTTGTCTGGTTTCCAGATGTTGGTACCCTCCTACTGATCTGTAGACTGGTCACCTGAGATAAGGACTGTACACAAAATATCCCTAGTCTGAAGGGAAGCTTGCAGGGAAGCCTCTGAAGACAGTTTCAATGCTAGTAGATGTGAGATCTCTGAAGGTGTGGCAGGGAACAGCAGGTAATCAAGCCCCTCCGGTCAGAGGGTAACAGGGAGCCAGCATGGGGCAGAAGGCCAGCCCATACACAGACTGTACAGACCAAAGTAACACTAGGTATACAAGATACGGCCTCTTGCACAGACTGGGATCTTCTGGTGAAGCTGTTGAGTGTCATCTGGAAAGGAGCCACAGAGGTGGAACAAAGGAAGTAGAGAATAAATGCCTATTATGCCTGTTTTGTGGGGAGAAAGGGAAAGCAGGAAGCTGGCATGACAGGAAGAAGGAGCACAGTTATGTGTTATGTGAGAAGACCAAATCAAAAGTACTGGAAATCATGGACTCAGTCATCTCTACATGACAAGGATGAGATTGTGTCTGAAACTGTGGCTCTGAGGGAGTTACTAAGATCAAAATCTTATGAGAGTGATTTGGGTAATTAGCTCCTTAGATGATCCTTCTATAGGGGCAGCACATCCCAGAGCTGAAGATTAGCACTGTGACAACTGTTGCTCCCTGTTGCTCCTTAAAAAAGAGACTTCACTCAGTTGGACCTGCTCCACAAAACATAAAATGGAGGAGATGTTCCATTTTACACAAATATTTTTGGTCTGAAGTTTTATTCCTGATCTGAGATACAAGATCTTATAGCTGATAATTGAACACTTCTCAGTAAGAAGGTGGAAAAAATCTGTTTCATGTCCTTCACAGTTATTTGATTAGCTATGGTGTGTCATCCCTTCCTTTTTTCATCATGTAAATTCAAAGGGAAATATAAATAAAATTTAGAAGTGTTTAACATTAAATGATGAGTGAGAATGCTTATCACAGCTCGGCTAAGCTGTGGAACTCCTTGAGCTAGTGAGCACCACTAAAAGCCCACTTCCAAAAGGGACTAGGGGTCTATGGGGAGATAATTATAATATTCCCACTCTCAATACTATAAACTCAAACTTCAAGATATACACCAAAGAAGACACAGATGGTTATAAAAAGAGCTTTCTTTGAGATCAGCTTAAACACAATTCAGAAAATAGTTACTTTTGGATTTTTAAAAAATATATTTACAAAAGTGTTTTTTGTATTTTGAAGAGACTTATCAAGCTTTGAAAACTTGTTTTCATTTGGCATCATCATAAAAATAAATAATATTTTGAAAATGTCTGCTAATGAAGATCTCTACAACAACCATCTTAGAACACCTAAGCTTAAAAATAACCAAATTAGAATCACTAAAAATGCTTCAAATGTTTGTTTTGAAGCAGCTTTGTTTAGTAGTCACAGTCTTCATGACCTTCCTCTTCCAATCTTATTTTTGATCCTCATTTTTTTTGAGGGAGTGCTGCATGTTAGAAATGCCCACAAAAAGCTACTGAATAAATGCTGATGCAAACTGCAGCTCAGAAAGCCTCTCTACAGTCTCAAAGTCTATTAGAAGGATTGTCACACAGTGCTGCCCTTATTTTTTCCACTCTGTGACTAAATGCCAGCTGCTGGCTATGGCTGGAAAAGAGGCTAGTAAGCTAAACTATGATTCTGAGACATTTGGACTTGCATCATGTTATGTTTGAGATTTTTGTAAATATGTTACCTTTTGATCTAGCAAAGTTCTAAAAGCTTATCCACATTGTTCAGCAAAAGTTATGCTTGATGGTTTGGGAAAACACTGTAAATTAAAATGAAATAAAGCAATATTACAGGATTATGTTAGCTAAATAGCTCATTAGTCATTAGCCTGCTAGAAATTACATAATATAAGCATTATGTGCATACAGTATTTTCTACCCTTACTGAAGCCTTGAAAAGGTGGTAACTTTTGATTATTTTTATAAAAGAAATTTTTTAAAAAAATCAGGAAGTCTTTAATACTATTTTTTCATGGGAGCCATTACCATAATGTCACTCCAGGAAAAGTACAGTGGCATCAAACAGCTTTTTAGAGGTAAATTGAGTGAGAAGGGTTGTTTTCTGCCCAGAACCGCCTGGTGGTAGGCACTAGCAGAGCCAGAGGGTCTGTGCACCTGGGCCTGGCATGCTGTCCTGTGTGCAGGAGTTCACTGGGACTGGGGCCAGGTACAGGGTCTGGAGATGAGTTTGGGGCTGCAGAGCTCTCACTCATCCCTCAGGTGCCTCTGCTTCCTCAGTGAGATGGGTGTTACCCCCAGGTTGCAGCCTCATGTATTTTTGGTCAAATTTTCATCATGTCTGTAAAAACATAATTAAAAAAAAGAATATAAAGGTACATTCCATTTTATCTGTCTGCTTTCCTTCATCTTGGGGGAGGGAGGGGAGCTGCTTGCTAGTTAAACATTTATCCACTAGCAAAGGTTGGTAAACTCTGCCACAAACAGTATGCAAACAGGGACACCTGCCTTTCTGTAAGGCAGGATGATGAGGGTCACCCCCTTGCTATGCTGCTGATTTAATTCAGCTCCTCTACTGCTCCTGCCCAACAGTGCTCCCTCAGTTCTGTCCCCAGGTCTTCTCTGGCTGGTGCTGTGAGTTGTATTAGTTCGTAATTGACATGACTGGGTAAGGCTGCTGAGGCTTTCAGCACTTAGCACAGGGTTGGAACCTTTGCAGCCAGTGGAACAGGCAGGACACACATTCACACAAGCAATGCTGTGCAAATGCAGAGAAGTTAATGAGGCTGTGGACAGGAAAGAAAAGCAGGAATTTTATGCACTTCTCAATTTCTAAGCTCCCTGATCTATGCTGCTACAAAAGATGCTGAAGGTCACCTTACATACTGCATCAATGACATCACGTCACCTTGCAAAGAACCTATTTTTTGGAAACACTTGTTTTGCTTCACCTACTTTCCAAGCTGTGATAATTTTCAGATTTTTTTCTCTAAAAAGACTCCACATTTTTCTGCACATGTGTGAGAATATTTATTCCTCTGGTAATATCAATTATTTCTACAATTGAGATTTCAACTCTAAGTCTGTTCCACTTAAGAAAACAATTTTTCTGAATTGTGAGTGAGCTCAGCTGAACTAACCAGAGTGTTCAGTGCTGCACAGTTTTCCCAGACTAGATGATGCTTCCGTCACAGCTCCTTTTATTCAAAACACGTTTAAGAGGCTGTTTTGAGACACAGAAAGATTTCTCTTAATTTCAGAGAGAGGACTTCTTTGACTTCTTTCCATTTGCCTTTTTTTTTTTTTCTCCTTTAAAGCAGTGTAATTGTTTACTCAATGAAACAAGACATTTCCTTCCTCTACAAAGGAGTGCGGAGAACCTGAGACCCCTTTGTTTATGATATGTGAAAAATTTATAGCAAAACAAATGAGGAATCACTCTGAACTCGAGTGACTTCAGCAGCTGTTGGTGGAATTACAGCTCTCCCAGAGCATTTGGATTGTGGAGGACTGGGGCCTCTGGGAGCTATTCCTCTCTTCCAGACCTGTGATGCTTGAGATTTTCATCTAGGATCTGTTGCAGCTTTCTAGCATATTGCCTTAATCACAAGGCATATTCTTTTTTCCACTCCAATTGTGCGACTAACATCCCATTGACTTGATGAGAAAGCTGAAAAAGCCTTTGGATTACTGTGTAAATTAATTCAGTGCCACATGGTACTAATTGTACACTGTCTTCTTGTACTCCGCAGCAGCTAGAAGTAGCATTTGCTGTTGATATAGCCATAACAACATTGTGTTCATATTAATTTACACTTACACAAAGCACATGAGGAAAACAGATAATAAAAACTATCTACATATTTTTCAGATTACAGGAAATTCACGGCTGGCAGCAAAACTGATTAAACTACTACTGCTGTCACTTGATGGCATTTTTTTGGTAGTTGAGAAAAGAAATAGCTCAGTATTAGTAACATGAGGTTAAGCCTCAAATGCCACATATAAAACACGTAAATATTAATTCAAGGATGAAAGCATTCAGCTGAACAGGAACCATCTGGAAGAATGAGGAGGGTGGATGCAAATGCATTAATTATAATGTAATGTGTATAAATTGGAAATCCATGGACCTGCTTTGCACTAAGAGCCTTCTTCTCACATTAATAATCACAATACATTTCTAACTGCTCCTGGGACATATCTGCTTTTTGACCTTTGTTTGTCCCAGTAGGGACAGCAGAGTGGCATTGTGGAGTAATAGTGATAGTTCCCTGTCAGTCCAGCAATGGCACACCTCTGGCTCCAAAGTCCTAGATTTGCCTCATGTGGGAAAATTTTAAGAGTAATAATGTTTATAAGAATAATATAACTATTTAAAAACTATTTCCAAAGAAACCAAGTATGAGATGTTAGCACGCAGCACACTCGATCTGAAGTCACTGTTGCTTTCACTGGGGCTGGACTCTGAAAAGTGAGTAGGACAGTTTCAAATATCTATGCACCAATCTCCCAACTCCTAGTATTTTCAAGGCAAAATAGACCAATATTACTTTAAAAAAATCTTTATTTTTAGTAGCCTCAATTCCTCTCAAAATTAATTTGAAGTTCAATGTTCTGTTCTTCCTGAGCAGGCACAATGGGAAAGGCAGATAAAGAAGGGGAGTTTTCTATGATGACAAATTCAATCCAGCGAAACTTTGGCCTCTTACGTGTAGTTGGATGCAAGGCGGTGTGAATGTGAGCACACAAGGTCACCATTTCACAGGTTCATATTCTATGATTTGAAACACTGTCAAGCTAGTATAGCTTGCAACAGGAACTAAATCACTAAGTTCCCTATTGCTGACCAGATACAGTACACCTACAGAGAAGCACAAAAAGGAAATGTATTTTTATGTTGCTTAAGTCACAGATCCTGTTCAGCCATTAGCATGTGAATTTCTTGTCATCCCAATTGCTAAACAGCTGCGTGGTATTAATTGGGAAGGAATTTTGTCATATCAAAAGCTGTTCTTGCACAGGAGATGTGGGGTTTGCCATAAAATTCCTAATGGTTTTGGAGAAGCCACTTAATTTGTGCTTTCCTCTGTAAAATGAAAATACATTTTTGCTTTGTTCTATTGCTTCTGGCTTTTGTTTTAAAGCTGTCATCTCAGGGGAAGATGCTTTCTTTAGATAGAAATCTAAATACAAGTGCCTCATTTGATTTGGCTTTGTGGTGCAAGTGTAATTCAATTAATTACTGTAAGAAATATGAACCTAGTAAGGGTTATGCCCAGGATAATAAATACATAATTCCTGGGACAACCAGTGGCATATTTCTCTGCTGAAAGCTATCCTGTCTCTGTTACACTGTGCATCTGCTTTTCCTCCCAGAGGAATGCATTCAACACTCTTATGGTGATTGCAGTCATGCCCCCACTCAGAAGCCTTTCTGCAGATGTATCCTCACACAGATAACTTGAGTTTCAGACTGACCAAAACCACAAGACAGAAGAAAGTCTGCCCAGCTCTGTGCATGCAGCCTCTAAAGTATAGTTAAACCCACAAGGTTTCTAAACTGCTCTAGTCAGAACCACTGATGGATATTACTCGTGTTCCCACTGGGTCTACCAGATGCACAGGCTTTGCAGTGACATCCCTAAGAAGTGCCAAACGAATCATCCTCCACCCTGCTGCAACACCCCACAACCATCGCGACCCTCACCCCTGGCTTTCTACAGCTGGCACTGCTTGAGCTGCACCCATGCATCAAAAAGCCACCCGCTGCCGCTGGTTGGCCAGTGATGCCAAGAGACAAGCCTGGTTCCTGCGGCCCCGACTCCTCGGGGAACGCAGAGCTCAAAGGGAAAACGGACTCTCCGGACGAGGGGGGAATTGGAATTGCTGGGGCTGCCTCGATAGGAACGGAGCGCGCCCCCGGGCCATCCCTATCTCCCCCTTTAAAAGCGCCCGCTGGGCCCTCCAGGGCTCAATGGATGCTTGGTGTGGAAACGACGAGCAGCCACGAAATGAAATGAGCTCAGTCGGCCCCGTCCTGTCGCGCCCCGCCGTCCCGCTCCCGGCCCGCTGCTCCCGGGAGGTGGCAGTGTTCCCCCACGGAAGCCACCCGCCCAGCTCCGCTCCGCCGCCAGGCCGGCAAGGGAGCGTCTTTCATCTCCCTCTCACTCGTTTTCCGCTCATTTACGGGCAATGGATTTATCGCGCGTGATCTGATCTGTAATAGCCCCACTCGGGGCTTTTTCTCTTGCGGGCGAGAAAGTTGCGAAGTGGCGCGGCACAGCCGGAACGCCGGGATTACGGAAAACGGTCGCGATCACGGCATACGTATTTATACACGTGTATACGTATGTATGTCTATACACATATATAAATGTATTTCAATATACACATACAGATCTAGACATGAGGCAGAGGATCTCCAAACACAGCCATAGAGAAGCGTTTAACCGCGCTGCCATTTACATTTTGTTCGTGCATTTGAGAGAGGCGGGTGGAAAGACAGGTGGATACGTGCCGGCTATCCGTGTACTACCCCGTACCCGCTCGCAGACAGTGACTATAGTCCCTTTAAATCCTCGCTTCTTAAGGGACAGGTGCGAGGATTAAAGCCTCGCTGGCGAGAGCCGCTCGCAGAGGTGCTGCACCTCGGAGGGTCCTTAGAACATCCTCGGAGGCGTAGCGGTTTCTGAGACACCGGCCGCCCCTCACGGCTCCACCGCAAGTTTCTCTTCCCCCATTACTGACTCCGGCTCTTTATCTAAAGCCTCCTTCCCTTTCCCACGGGGGCCGGCGCCCTTCTGCACCACCTCCCCCCCCCAGTGTGTCCCTTTGCG
>VXBQ01004329.1:46053-187073 GCA_013400175.1 Phainopepla nitens | reverse complement strand
CCGCCGCTCATTCCAGGCCGGCGGGACGCGGTGGCGGCCGCCCCCAGCGGCGAGCAGGGCGCACCTGCGGGGGGCAGCGGGCGGCGCGCCGGCGGTGTTCTCCTCCCCTGCGGGTGGCACTTGAAGGCAAAGCGCTTAAAATGTTCCGTTCCCCCGCGCCACAGGCATCGGTGGCAAACACCGGAGAGAGAGAGAGAGAACCGGGGGGACTGACTTGACCAGATAAAGGCGAGGGGATCAGGGCGAGACTGATTATCATAGTGAGTCAGGGATCTCGGCAAAACAATGTCCTCCGTGATTATAGAGATAATAGAACCTTGTAATAAAATGTGATGGACTTTACTGCAACACTTTGGGAGGGGTGGTTGTTAACAGAATTGTCCTTTGGAAATGATTCGGATCTCAAGGATCCTCAGGATTTTCAGAGGACCTTCTGTTCAGAGCTCCAAGGATGTTCTCCCCTAGATGTTGGTGTGGTTGTTATCAGGTATAATAACACAGGTGAGAACAAAATCAAAACCATTCTCCTGAGGTGTGCACTCATTGTTACTGGGTGCTTAATTCACACACTGCTTGTTTGCACCAGCACCTTTTTGTGATCTATTGTTCCAAATGAGTACAGAGGTGCTGGACTGCCTGATGGCTGATTATTAGGACTTAGCTAATTTACTATCTCACTAGTGAAATCAGAAGAGATCCCTGGTAAGGTAGGAAAAAATCTCTCCTGATGAACAGGAAAGTGACAGAGTCGCAGTGATTGCTCCTGCTGCCTCATCATGGATGCACACTTATTCTGCTCACTCTGTGCAGAGCACCTCCCACTATTTCAAGAATGGTGATGACAAAAGTGGAGAAGAAACAAGTTGCAACCTAAGAGAAAGATGCAGAGTCCTGGGCATTTTAGTCTAAGGATTACCTATATGCTTGTGCCACAAGCAATGGGAACCAGTGCTGCTCAGGGCAGGTAATGGTTGCAGAATTGGCCACACACTCTTTTGATGTATAGCTGATAATTTGTGAGGAGAAGGAAGAGGGAATGTGAAAGGGGTGTCACTGGACTTAGAGAGGGATATAGATCTGGAGAATTTTTATTCCTTTTTTCATTCTAAAGTGAAATGGAAGGAGAAGAACGAGTAAGCTATTAGTGGGCGCTTTCAGTAGAAAGCATATATTGCTTCATGGCTAGAGAGAGTATTTTCAGCATTCTTCATTGGTAGGAGAGAGCCATTTAGTATTGCATTTAGGAAGAGCTTTAGAATAGGAGTTATTTTTGTCTCTGGAAAAAGCTGTGGACAAAGGGAAATGAAAGCAAGACCTCAGAGATTTTATGTGGTCAAAGACACTGCCTCTTTATCCTCTTCTGAAGTATAGCATGTAAAGTCATACACAGAGCAGGAGGAACAAGGCTTTAAAACTGGGCCTTTCTCAGAGACTTTCATCTCTGGGTATGTGCACAGATGTGGGAGCCTCTCTCCATGCTTGCCCTTTGTTGCACCAAAGCCATCAGAAGAGTTTAATGTAAGTGTGTACACAATTAGTATTTAACCCTTTGAACACAATTATGCCTGGCTGTGGAAGCGATGGGGGGGGAAGATGGGGAACAAAAATCAAGGCTGTCACGAGATCCACTCCATATCTTGTGTCATAGCCAGATTTGTACCATCCTCACTATCAGAAGACCTTTTTGTGCATTAAAAATTACTTAAGATTACATTAAAATGTCTTTAAAAAAAACCCCCTTGAAAACAGATGCCCAAGTAAACGGAGTGCTATATACAAGTCTTCGTGACTGCTCACAGAAAAGTGATTACACACATAAAAAAATTATTATGCCCAAATAAATCACTCTTTTGGCAGGTGCAGATGAAAACTTAGGATGCAGAGAAGGCTGGCAAAAAGCCCTGGGAGTTGAGCCTTTTTAAGACAAGCCTCATTAAGCAAAATTTTAAGGTAAGGGAGTGAAAGTTGAATGCACCTCTTTGCAAAGTTATTAGAAGTGTTATTTCACAAGGACATAGGCAATGTGAAATAAATCTTTAAACTAATGCTTTCACATGGTAAAGGTCATTTTGGGTGTAATAATATGTGAGACCCCTTCTTCAAATAATTTCAGATAATATAGGACTGTGTAGCCAAAGTTCTGGTGAAAGGGTGTTTGTGAAGTTGAAGACCAATAATTCCTTCTTGTTGGTAGTAGTTCAGCTTTGTCCTTCTTCACGGAAAAGGATCAGTCTCGGGCTTTTGCATTATTTCTGTATTCACAGATCACCTGTTTTAGCATCCGTACTGGCTGGGGTGGACTGGGGCTGGCCCAGGCTCCCTACACAAACTGAAAGACATGCTAATGGCATGATTCCAAAATTGGCCATGTTTCTTGTTCTGGCCCTCTGCTGGTTCAGAACCTTTGGCAAATAAGGTCATAGCTCTGTTCTGCTTTTGGGATTGGACACCTGCCCCAGCTGAACCCTATAAATTGCCAGGTTAGCCATGCCCCCAGGTCTTCGAATTGTAGTCCTGGGATCATATGGTCCCTGGAAACTAGCCCTTGGACCATATGGCCTGTAAAAACAGCTGGCAGGCCATGCAGTCTTTGGATGCTGCCTTCAGAACACCTGGTCACTCTGATGCATTAAAGGATATCTTGGGCTCCTCTATTGTTGTACCCGTCCTGTTTCTTTAAGCTGCGCTTGGGCCCAACTGGACAGGACCCGAAAAGGCACAGGTGAAGAACCCCTCTGTGCTTCAGCCTGTGTCTCCTTCCTAGATTGTGAGACTGACTCTGCAGATAAGGCAATCTGCAGAGTGGCAAATACTATATCCATTAGTTGAAAGTAAGAACTTTAAGTTTCATCATCTTTGAGTTCTTCTGCCCTTGTGAAAAATAAAATGTCTCTTCAAAGTTTAATAAAAGTAGCTGAAAGTGATAGCTTTTGTGTTTGCATAACAAGTCTGAATGGTGTCAGTTGGACCACTTTGATGGTTGGACTACATGTTCTTTAAGGTCTCTTCCAGCCTTGACAATTCTGTGATTCTGTGATATAGTCTTCAATTTCCTTATCTGGCAAGGCTACAAAGCAGATTTGTGACAATTTGTTAAGGACTGTATTAACTTTCCTTGATAGTTAACTAGATTCTCAACTATCCTTGACACACTAATAATTTTACTTTTGCTGAGTTGGAGCTACGTATTGAATGAGAAGAGTGAAAGGTGTTCCAAAAAAATACCACTGTAGTTAATGGTATAAGGGTCTAGAGGTAGTGTGTATATAATTAAATACTATAGTATTTGTATACTATAGTATAGTATTGTTGGTATAGAACAATTCAGTTCATACAATCTTACATTTTCTAACTCCTAAGTATTTTGACTCTGCAAGTTCAATTCTTCATCATTGGTTAGGCTTTCTAAATCCAATAGCTCAACAGAAGGGAGGTTGCTGCAGCTCTGTGCCCTCAGGTCCAATAGCCAGACTGGGCTTGTATTCCCAATAGTCACACCTGCAAATACCTTTGTAGAACCAACACATAGGCATATACACACAGCTGGCCCCACAGACCAGCACAGACATGAACTCAGCACTAATAGAAACACAAACTGCACCAACAGCCTCAGCCTATTCCCCTCTGGCTTTCCAGGGTGAAAATCTGCTAGTGGGAATATATATATGTGTGTGTACACAATAATGCTCTCCTCAGTGAGCATCTGGATCAGACACTCCATCTGCCCAGTCTGCTGCTCCTTGCATCCCAGCTGTTTGCACATGGACATAGGAGCCCTGAGGCTGCAGCACGACTCAGGCCGTGGATATGGACCCATGTTCAGACACCCAACGCACACATTAAGGCCCCCTAGGAACCATCCTCAGACTTAGTGTACCCAGTAGGTGGCCTGTATCCCTCTCTTTTCCTGCCTGTGCCTCCTCCCTTAAGCATCTCGTGACACATTTTTGTGGAATCCCAAGATACTTTTCTCCTGCATCCCATATTGTGTCCCATATCCCTAGGCAGTGACACCTCACCGTGTGGAAGGTGCTCCAGGCAACTGCTCCCCTATGGTGTTGGTTATTGTGCTTGGCCCATGGGGCTGAAGCTCCCCTGTGACAGCCTGGGGACAGTCTAGGGAGAGATGTCATTTCTCTGATGGCATTATTGGCGTTCCCCCACCTGCCCTTGTGTCCCGGTGCTCCTTTCTGTGTGAGGAGATGGGTCTTTTTTGGGATGGTGGTTCCTCTGGTGGCTCCTGGAGTGGCCAGGGCAGAGAATTATTTAGGTTCCCTCACCTGCTGCTGTCTCTGTGTCTCTCCCTGCATGGGTGCAGATAAAGATCACATAACTTAAGAGTCATCTCTGGTAATCTCACTGCTAAATACTGATTTCTCTAATATGGCAGAAAGGCAGCATTAGGCATACAGGAACGCTGCATGTGTTGGAGAAATACTATCCACAGAGACTGACTACTCTGCCCACTCACAGATGGTAACGTAGGGAAAAAAAATATTTGTGTGGCCATAAAATTGGCTTTTGCTGAAGGGAGGAGATTCAAATAGATAATTTAAATACAGTTATATACTTCTAGGAAATCTTCAGAATGCAGTAGTAATATATTTGTTATGGGCCTCACAGGCATTCAGAAATAAATGGAAAACTCTGAGCCATCATAAATTGCCCTATGGCAAATATAACTTCTAAATTTCAGTGTAATGCCACCTTGGTAGCACTAAAAGTAGAGCATTATGTGACACCAAGTAATTGCCACCCATTACGTGGTTAATGAAATTAAATAATACAGTGTGGCAGAATAAAGAGCTGACTTTGATTCTTGAAGGAGGAGGACACTAGTAAAATCTCTACAGAATGGGCAGGGTGATATCTGGCTTTTTGATTTATCCAAGTGATTTTATTTTGAGAAATAAATTATTTTCAAAATCAAAAGGAGAAGGAAAATGAAGGATTATGATTTTGAGAATTTTGCAATGTGTGTTTTTGGTTAATTTTAGAAATTATTAAAAATTACAGAGTTTAAAATCTGACAAGCTCTCCTTATTTTCAAATGAGGGAATAGTCTCAATTTGCTCCTGTGTGGAGTGTGAGCTTGTGATTCTTTCCATAAACCCAGCTGCGGGATTTTGTTTCCTGACATGTTTATCAAATTTAACATTCCATTGCCTCTACCTGCTTACATTTCCAAAATGTTTTCATGGTCATCCTATACCGATTTGTTTTTAGGACTGCATTAGTTTTTCTGTCCTTCAAACTCATGTCCTGTTCCCTTTTAAATCCTTCCTTGTTTATTATTTCCTTTGCAGCCCTTACAAGAAGTGAAAAAACATACATTTGATCTATCATAGGGAAATCCAGTGTAACTCTGTTGATATAATTGCCATCATTCATATTCCCATATGAATACTCTTAATTTGAAATAATGGGGAGTTTTGAACTAATGCATAGTTTTACTTCCAATTATTCTTGCATATAAGTGTTAAAGATGTCAAAGATAATGCATATCTTGGTCAACAGCAGCTGTCCAAGCACAGTTTGATCATCACATTGTATGTTTGTAGGGTCATTCTCACACAGCCACTTGTTGTACCACTGCTTCAGACCTGAATATATCATCACAGTGTGCATGTTCACCTGTCCTTTGTGTCTTCATGAAATCTGTTCTTCATCTGCCTTACAAGGGACCAGATGGGGAGCCTTGCAAAGAAAGAACCTAACCTGTCTCTCAGTACTTGTCCAAATGCCCAGGATGCTACCAGTGTCTTAGGTCACAGACATGACAGTATGGTTGGCATGGCAGTATGGTGAGTAGGCAGCTATGGAGATCATGGACTCCCAGAGACCAGGGTCATCTACTGTAGGTTGCTCAGGGCTGTCCTATCATGTTTTGAGTAATTCCAAATATGGAAACTACACAACCTCTCTGGGCAACCTCTTCCAATGTTTAACCACACACAAACTAATGAAGTTTCTCTTATGTTTAAATGGAATTTAAATTTGCTGGCTTCATTCTCTTTACACTGTCCTGTCTTGTGTACACATTGATAAGATCCTCCTGAGCCTTCTCTTCTCTAGGCTGAACTGTCCCAGCAGTCTCAGTCATTCTTCATATACCAGATGCTCCAGTTCCTTCATTATTTTTGTTGCCCTTTGTTTGACTCTCTCCATACATCCATTTCTCCTTTGTACTGAGGAACCCAGATATACTTCACTCATGCTGAGTAGAGTGGCAGGATCACCTTCCTCAATGTGCTGGCAATGCCAATGCCTGTGAGCCTCTGCCCCTCTATAGGTAGATCCCATCTCTTAGGAGTTCTTGATCTTCAAATTCCCAGCATGGTACTATCACTAGAGCCATGCAGTCACTTCATCTGATACATTCCACGTTTCTCCTGCCCAGACCAAATCTGTAGGGAGTTAATAAAAATATAATAGTGAGCTATTTCTTCCTGACTTCCTAAAATTTTACAACTTAAACATGGAAAATAGAGCGCCAAGTCTTAATAACAGTCTTCCCATGTGATAATATCAATATTGGGATATGAATATCAATTTTTTGAAGTTTAGGTAGAGCACATACGTCAGCTGACTCTCAACACAAAGTCATGATCTTCAGCCCTCAGGCAAGCCATTTGTTAACTTGTAGGGTTGGATAATTGAAAATGTTTCCTGGCTAGTGGAAATGTGGAGAGGGGAGGGGAGAGGATTTGATTTCAATAGCTATCTATCTTATCCCTGGTGAGGGTTCCCTGTACCACTTAGAGTATTTATCTTTGTTGACACCTCTTTTAGTCAGATTCTCAGTCTTGTCTTTTGATAAGCAGTACTGAAGTTGTCCTTTTTATCAAAAGGAATATGGAGAATGATCCAAAAAGAACAAGGAGCAAGCAGTGGTGTCTTCAGTCACAGTTATTCACACCTTTCCATAGAGAATTTTTGATGTCTCACTTCTCAGAAAGGGCTTGACTCTGGAAATTGCTCTTCCCAAGAGCAAGCCAAGATTAGAGTGCTGGCCAAGTGCTGGCCAAGTGCTGGCCAAGATTAGAGTATGTGTTATTCCAATCCTAAATTCACACAATTTAAGAAAAAGTATATGCACAGTTAACTTAAAAAAAGCCCTCTAATGAAAACAGCTTAACCCCATAAGCCAAAAGCATGATGTTAAAATTATATCTGCAGCTTCCATCTGGATATCAGAGTTAATTTTGGTTTTTAATGGGAGAAACTGTTTCCCCCTGAGGAGCCGTATTTTGCTACATTTCAAGAAGAGAATGTAAAATCCAATGACTGGCAAGGTTTTCGTGTATTTTCTTACTGATTTGATAGTGAGATCCTGATGTTATATGTATTGCAAAAGTCATGCTGCAAAAGGATTGCCATGTTGTTGTGTTATGATGTTTTTACTTTACTGCCTTTTTGCTATTTGCTCACAAAGGATGAATACACTGAGACAAGATGAAAGCACTGAAAAAAAAGTGCAGCTGAAACTGCAAAATGACAGTTCAGGGCAGTGACTTCCTTGGACAAGAGAGATGTATGCTTTTTCTTCTTGTGAGTTCATTTGCAGCTGCAGTATACTGTAAGGATTAGTTAGATTTAAATATTAGGTGTCCAGCCTCCTATGGATCATCCTGGTAATGTCTCCCACAAAGGGATATGTTGGCTTTTGTGAACATTCATTGAGACTTTAATTCTCTGTGTTCTTCTGGAAAAACCTCTGAATGTCCTTGGTGAAGTTTGTTTAGGTTAGTGAATTCTCTCCTTCTTGTCTTTAGTCACTGTAGATACTCCTTTAATCTCAATGCACTTTACTTAGGAGTTGTAATTTGCCTTATATGAACCCAAATACCATCCTGTATTGTACAAAATCATCAACTAAACAGAGAGTCTTGGTCAGCAAGATACCAACAGAGTTTAGGTGTTGAACTTCAAAATTATGAACTTGTCAGTTGTATACTGAATGTGTTTGAGATCCATAGTCACTTAGACTGTCACCTTCAAAGATGCTGAGAAACTTCTTGATAATGCTTAGATGAACTACAGCCTCCAAATAATGAGACTGAGGATTTTTTTGGTAAGGGTATGTGCTTTTTGGAGATTTCCGCTCCTGCTGCAAAGGTTGTTTATGTATTTTGTATCAAGTGACAAATATAATATGTTTCTTTTTAGAGGAAAAGTATTTTTCTATTATCTAATTATTATATGATAATTTATGTCTTTTCTTTCTTCTTTGTCCACTGAATCTTGAATTTTCTCCTATAGCTCAGACAAGTTTGGTAGGAATAAAGACTGTTTTCCAGAGGTTTTCATAAGGTAAAGGAAGGTTTCCAACCCAAATCTGTCATCATCCAGAATTCAAAGAATCATAGAATGCTGAGTTATAAGGGACCCAATCATGATCATTGAGTCCAGCTCCTGGCCTTGCACAAGGTACCTCAAGAATCACACCATGTGCCTGAGAGTGCTGTCCAGATGCCTCTTGAACTCTGTCAGGCTTGGTACTGTGACTAGTTCCCTGGGGAGTCTGTTCCAGTGCTCAATCACCCTTTGGGTGAAAAACCTTTTCCTCACATCCAACTTAAACCTCCCCTGACTCAGCTTCAGACCCTTCCCTTGGGTGCTGTCCCTGGTCATGAGAGTGAAGAGATTGGTACCTGCCCCTCTGCTTCTCCTCATGAGGAAATTCTAGACTCCAAAGAAGTCTCCCCTCAGTTTCCTCTTCTCCAGGCTGAACAAGACAAGCAACCTCAGCTAGCTAGCTAGCTTCCCATCAATGCCCTTCACCATTTTCATGGCCCTTCTTTGGATCCTCCTCAATAGCTTAGTATCTTTCTTATGATGTGGTTCCTAAAACTCCCCCCATCACTTGAGGTGAGGCTGCCCCAGTGCAGAGCAGAGCAAGACAATGCCCTCCCTTGCCCAGCTGGCGATGCTGTTCTTGATGCCCCTCAAGACAGGGCTGGCCCTCCGGGCTGCCAGGGCACTGCTGGCTCATGTTCAACTTGCCGTTTTTCTGCAGCACTGTTCTCCAGCGTCTCATTCCCCAGTCTGTACACACAGCCAGGTTTGCCCTGTCCCAGGTGCAGAATCTGGCACTTGCCAGATACAGATGGTGAGTGCCCAGTCCTCTAATTTGTTGAGGTCTCTCTGCAGGGCCTCCCTGCCCTCAAGGGAGTTGACGGTTTCTCCCAATTTAGTGTCATTGGCAGGGGTAATATTCCTTCGAGGTCTGCATCCAGGTTGTTTATGAAGATGTTGAAGAGCACAGGTGCTAGGATGGAGCCCTGCAGAATCCCACTAGTGACTGAATGCCCCCGCTTGATGTGACCCCCTTCCCTTCCCTATAACCCTTTGTACCTGACCCGTGAGCCAGTTGCTCAGCCGTCATTTACGGATGTATGCTGGATATTTTGTCCAGAAGGATACTGTGAGAGACAGTATCAAAAGCTTCACTGAAATCCAAGAGGGCTACATCTACTGGCTTTCCTGGACCAGCTGGGTGACTTACTCTTTCAGGTCAGGTTCGACAAGCAGGACTTTCCCCCTCATGAAGCCGTGCTGGCTGTGACTAATGACTACAGTGGCTTTTAGCTGTTATCTGAAATCAGTCTCTTTCAGCTTTATTTTTGAATACAAGACTGTCCTTTTCAGGAACAAGGAGAAGGATCAAGTGGAGGATGCTACCCATTGTTACCTCTGAGCTGCTGACAAGGGCAGGATGTCACAGCCATTTTGTCCTTGCCATTTCATGTTGTCTAACATAGTGGGTCACGTCCTTGACAGGCAGATTCATGGGTGTCATTCAGAAGTGCCTGAATCTGCTTGTTTTGTGCGCAAGGAAAGAAGAACCTATGAACTCTGTGTTCTCTGTTTGAAAGCTGGACCACCTGGTCAGCAAAGGACACAGTGGACAGTGCCATAGTAGTTAAGTCGGTGTTTTAGCATTCTATGTATGTGTGACTCTTGTCTCTAAAACAGTAGTTTTGAATTCAAATAAGTCCTAATGACAGTATTTTAAGTTTAAATTTAAATCAAGGAGTTATGACCTCTTTTTGTTAGGCTCACTGAAAAAATTAACATGTTTTCCTGAGTTTTGTGAGAAGCCGTTACATGTACTTTTCAGATAGTTATTGATTTTTAAACTCTTCAGTGATAATTTGCACTCAGATTACTTCTAATATAAGAAGTCAGAGGTAATTCCAAATGATTTTATATATTTGTTAACATACACAAGCATTTTATTTTGATATTAACAGGGATATGCTCGAAAATGTTAAAATAAACTTACTTGAAGAAGCTTCAGCCATTGAGAAAATCTAAAGAAATAACAGTGTTTTAGAGTATTCCATGGGTAACTGTGCATACTGTATGAATTTGGCAGAAGATTTCAAAGGGCTAATAAAAATTGTATTAGATATACTGTAAATCCAATGAAGACAAGCAGAGAAGAGACAAATTTCTTAGCTCAGCTTATGAACCCTAAATCCTAGAAAAATATTTTCTAGGAAATATGGTGTTTCTTGGCAATGAATAAATGTTACATTCTAGGAAGTTTTTCTGCTAATATTTTCTGCTTTCTTTCTTTCAGGTCAAGTTGAATAAAATATATTAAATGGGACTAAAGAGAAAAAACTGTTGATGTGCCCTTCAAATATCCTGTTTTCTCCCTCACGAAAGCATAAGCCAGAGCTGAGGCTCCACTGAAATGAGCCAAAATAAAAATTCAGTGCACCTCCTCACAGCCTTTATCTCTCTGTTCTTCCACATGCAGAGGAAGCCCACTTTGCCACCATATCTGCAGTAATTTGTAGGGAGATAATTTTAGAGGCTCATATAAATCATGAAAGCAGTGTCCTCACACGCACTGCTTGCAAAGGCACCAGGAACACACCCAACTGAGAGCAATTACCTACAAGCGTGCCATGGGCTTTGTTTTTTCAAACCTTTCCACAGTAAGCGATACTGCAAAGTGAATTAATCTCTCTTTTGTCTTCCCAGTAAGTATCAATTAGAGTAAAGTAAGGTCCTCTGTCTTCCAGCTCATAATTGTTGCTTCTTGCTTGATTTGTCTGCTCTGACAATTGATACTCAAAATGCTCTTGCAGCCTTTGTGTGCATTCTTGCTATGTGCAGCATGCCCTGCTTCTTTCAGAATGCAAGGCTGACTGTTTTTGTAAGACAGCGCTACACTTTAAACCTTGCACATAACAGATGTAAGATATAAGTAGGGTAGAGGCTAAGCAAAGACAATCAGGAAAGGAAAAGGCACACTGGAAAACTTGAATTCCATAAAGAGTCTGATGTCAAACTGGCTTCTCGTAACACCAGGTGCAGTCCTAGAAATCCCTGCAAATAATGATGGAGGCTGAACCTCATTTTGTGTTATTGAGTAGTAGGAACAATCACCTTGAGATGCAACATGAATTCTTCAAGTCATCAGTTTAGCCCCAAGAGGCCAGTTTGACCAAAAGGTTTAGATATTTGATCACAAAATGACAACTTCTTTCCAAAATGTAAAGTTCTATACTTCTGTTTGGCTGCCATGTGTCACTAGATGCTAAATATTTCGTATTTACAGTGTTCACTGGAATAGGCATTGGTGTTAAAGTTCAACTCAGGAAGCAAAGCTTCTTAATTGCTGGACTGGGAATTATCATTGTCCCTTTGCTCTGGCTAAGTAAATGTTAAATTATCCACAACTAAATGGACCAGCTTCCAAGAAGAGAGATCTTTCATGTCCTCTTTTCTCCCAGTTTCCCCTGAACTATCATCTGCTGTTTAATCACTCTGCTAATAATTGTACTTAGGTCCTTTTGATCTCATAAGAGGTGAGAGCTCAGGCATTCCATCTTCTTTGCAGAATGTCTTATGCTTGATAATTCATTAGGACATGTGAGAGAGAAGGCATAGGAGCAGCAGCAGCAGCAGTGATTGATGAAGTGACATGTAGCTGGTCACCCAGAAGTGGAAGGAGTTGTGTCTGTGATTTCAAATTGAGGGAGGCATCTTCCTCAGGTACTGGGTGAGGGAACTTATGCCCAAAGAATAAATTCTGATTTTGGTGCTCAAATTCACTTTAACACTTGCAAATGCTTGCTTTAAAGAAACCTTGGGATTTGAACTCAACCCACACAGTGCTCTAGAGATGCCTGTTGCAAGATAATGACATTGTCTAAATAGAGTATCTTAAACAGAATGCTGGTGTAATCTCAGTTTAGATTTATGACAGAAAGGAGAGCACTACTCTTTCTCAGGTTGTTTACCTGCATTCGTCCTTGTCATAGCTTTGACAAATGTTTGAGTTTGCATCTTACAAGTATTGCATCTATATAAAACACAGAAGAAAAGCACTTATACTTCTCCACTTATTTTTTCCCAAGTGTCCTGGTTTTAGCTGGCATAGAATTAATTTTCTTCTTAATAGCTGGCACAGTCTTGTGTTTTGGATTTAGTGCAAGGATACTGTTGATATCGCTATCACACTGACATTTTGTTTGTTGCTAAGTAGTGCTTACCCTAAATGAGAGACTTCTCAGTGTCTCATGCTCTGAAGTAAGGGAGTGCACAAGAAGCAGGGAGGGAACATGGCCAGAAAAGGTGATCCAAATGGTCTAAATGGACATTCCATACAACAGAACATCATTTTCTGTATATGAACTGGGAGGAGTTGGTTGGGAGGGGATAATCACTGCTTGGAGATGGGCTGAGAATTGATGAGTGAGTGGTGAGCACTTGTATTGTTCATCATTTGATTTTCCTGTGTTGTATTCCTCTTTCTCTTTCTCCTTCATTATTATTATTATTGCTATTTTCCAGTTTGTTTCAATTATTAAACTGTCCTTATCTTGAGCCAAAAATTTATACTTTTTTTCCAATTATCCTCTCCATTCCAGCAGGGATGGGGAGTGATTGAGTGGCTCTGTGGTACTTAGTTGACAGCTGGGGTTAAAGCATGACAATCAGAAAGCAGAACTGTCTTGGGATGATGCTTTTTTTGACGGTGGCTTGTCAGTTCACGGGCTGAGAAAAGGATGAACTATTGTAGCCTTGTTTCCACAAAAATCCATTTTGAACAATGAACCTCATGAGGGGAGACATTGAAAGAGGGTAAAGAGTTTTCCTGGTTAATTTTTCTTGGAAAAGTATATCTGCTCATCTTATTTCTTTGCAGCAAGTACAAGAGACAACATATGAACAGGTAATAATCTGGGTGCCACATGGCATAGCATTTCACTGGAACATGGTGATGTGTTATTGTATTCTGAGCGCAGCATTTGTATTGTGAATATGTGCAAGCATGCAGAGACTCTGCTCAGTAAATTATTAAGCCTCATTATCAAATACATAACAGAATCAGCAAGCTACACAAATTAGATGTCTGAGTCATAGTTTTCACATTTGTATAGGAGGGATAATAGTACTAGTTACAACAGGATGAAAGGTCGCAAGTATGTCCTGTATTTATTTATGTATTTTTAAGTAACATAAAATCTAAAATTTGAAATAAACTTTTATTTCTGTTTTTTTTTTCTGATTTATGTTCTCTCTTCCTTCCTTTTCTATTTTCTTTTTAGTTGCAAGTATTCTGCAGTTACTAAAAAGAGAGCATAGGAGATGATTCATTTCCAAATAACCTCAATAGGAGAAAGAAATCAACCTGAAGTGAAGCTTTCACACTTATCTGTATAATAAGCACTTCCAGTTTCTCATCAATTAGTGATTGCAAAAACTAATTTGCAGTAGGATATGACATATAGGAAAATGACCTTTAATTTGTCACTAAGATTCTGAATGCTAACTGGCAATAGAAAGGTCTCCTGTTGGAGTACAATAACATTTGAAGTGATGGAAAAAAATAGTCCTTAGACCCCCACCCCATTACATTGTGGAAATTATTGTTTATTGAAATTTCTATAATTTCAAACAAATTTTCTCTCTTTGATTTCTCCCTTCTATGAAAAATCTATAGTCTCTTAGGTCAAGATCTCTTGTAACCTCTGATATGTAACTTTCTTGTCTTCGCCTGCAAGAATAAACAGAGTGAAGAAGCACGTGCATTTTTTTGCCTGAGGTGAATGGGAGCACCTATGGGGAATGCAGTGGAAAGTTAAGTGATGGATGACTCTAAACATGAATATTGTAGTTGCATAATTATCTTTTAATGTTTTATATATTTGAAGTGCTTGAAATGATAGAGTAGTAGTATCCACAGTAGCCTTATTCTTTTCTGGTTTGGATAAGCCACCCTTAGCATCACACTCAAAACTTCTCCTTTTCTGGATGCCATTATCTTTTTGTACCATGAATCACTGAACTATAAAGAAAACAATGGCACTAATTTGTCTTTGATATTACTGGAGTAAGGTACACTTCTGCTGAAATCAGTGGAGCTTCACAGGGCAACAGGAACTTGAGGAAAGACTTGTTGGTTATTGTTACCTGGGGGACAGAATCTGTCTGCTCTCTTGATTTATTTAGAATGCAAATTCTGGGAGGTGGGAAAGATCTTCCTTTTGCTGTAAGTAAATGTGTAGAGTGCCAGGGAAAAGTCATGGCAAAGGAGGTCACATGGAAAATAAGGAGGTAATTGGTGACAGCCAACATGGCTTCACTAAAGTCAAATCATGCCTGATAAATTTGGTGGCCTTCTACTATGGAGTTATAGCAGGGATAGAGGAGAAAGGCCCAATTGACATCATCTACCTGGACTTGTGCGAAGCATCTGGCATTGTCCCATGACATCCTTGTCGGTAAACTGGAGAGACATGGATTTGATAGATCAACTATTTGTTGGGTAAGAAATTGGCTGGATGATCACAGCCAGGGAGTTGCAGTCTGTGTCTCAATGTCCAAGTGGAAAGCAGTGACATGTGGCATTCCTCAGGGTTTGGAATTGGAACCAGCACTTTCTAACGTCTTTGTTAACAACATGGACAGTGGGATCGAATACACTCTCAGCAAGTTTGCCAATGGCATGGGACTATGTGGTGCAGTCATCACACTGGAGGGAAGGGATGGCATGTGAAAGGACCTTGACAGGTTTCAGAGGTGGGTCTGTGCAATGTTCAAGAAGTTCAACAAGGTGAAGTGTAAGGTACTGCACCTGGGTTGGGGCAATCCCAAGCAAAGTACAGACTAGGCGTAGAAAGGATCCAGATTAGCCCTGGGCGCAAGGATTTGGGGACGTTTGTGAACAAAAGACTCAATATGCACTTGCAGTCCAGAAATCCAACCACGTCCTGCACTGCTTTTAAAGCAGGGTGGCCAGCAGGGTGAGGGAGGTGATTCTCCCCCTCTCCTCTGCTCTTGTGAGAGTGCCCACCTGGAGTGCTGCATCCAGCTCTGGGGGCCCCAACACAAGAAAGACCTTGACCTGTTGGAATGAGTCCTGAGGAGGATCATGAAGATGATCAGAGGGCTGGAGTAGCTTTCCTATAAAGAAAAGGTGAGAGAATTGAGGTTGTTCAACCTGGGGAAAAGGAGACCTCATAACAACCTTCCAGTACCTAAAGGGGACCTGTAAGAGAGATAGAAATGGACTTTGCACAAGAGCATGTTGTGATAGGATAAGGGGCAATGCCCCTTTAGATGAAGGAGAGTTGGTTTAGGCTAGATAGTAGGAAGAAATTCTTTACCATAAGGTAAAGGCACTGGAACAGGCTGTGCAGAGAAGCTGTGGATGCCCCATCCCTGCAAGTGTTCAAGGCCAGGCTTGACAGAGCTTTAAGTAAATTGGTTTAGTGAAAGGCGTCCCTTCCCATGGTTAAGGCGTTGGAACTAGATGATCTTTAAGGTGCCTTCCAAGTCTAACCATTCTGTGATTGTATTATTCTGTTTCCAGAGGCTTGGCCTCACAGAATTGGCCTGCCTGATGCCACACCACTTCATGCTGCATCCATATCATGACCCATAGTGGGAGGCTGTACAATAGCCATAGTTGAGGGTATAGCTGCTGTACAGGGATAGCAAATGATGCAGGAAGTGGAGGAGAGAAGCAATGGATGTCACTTTTGGCAGAATTTATTGCAATGGTACTTCAAAAATAGCTTGGGGCACAAAATATTACTAAACAGTCAGCTGTGCTAATAGAAGAGAATAGTAAATTCCTGACTTGTATTTTTGTTAATGTTTCAGTGAATCTGAAGCAAAAGGAAGTTTTAGCCTTCTGGAATAAACTGCTACTGAATTTCCTTTGCTTTATTTCAAAGTAATATGCTGACATTTCTCACTTCCTGCTGAAGTGTTTATATACTGTCAGATAATTTCTTGTTTCTCTCTTGGAAGCTAGTACAATTTACTGAGGAGCTGAAGCCTTCATTACATCTTTTATGTGTCTCAGAAGGGTATTACGAAGTTCAATTAACATTTGAGAAGTGTTCTGCAATCCTCAGATGACATGTACGGTGGAAGCATACAAAATGGTTATTATCCATTAAATGCATGATTTTTGCAGTGTATCTATCTTCCATCAAGTTACTCCTAGGTAGAAGTGTTCTCTTCTTGGTTAGAAGACCACTTGAACTTGTGCAGCAGTACTGGCCAAATATAGCATTAGGAGGAGTGAGATTTTGCTGCTCACTGAAATTTCTTACAATTGAAGGGAGAGTGACAAATTGTTGTTCAAGACTTCATTTATATAAAAATCTTAACAATTCTCAGTCCCACTTCTTGTAAGGACCTATGAAGTAATTTTGAAAATAAGCACAAAGGAAAGAAAGTCTAGGAGGCTAGATCTACGATCCTGCTACTGTGAGTGTTTTTGTCCTGGTTAGAAAGACAGGTATCTGCTAGGGAAGGCAGGAGCCTCCCTTGGAATGAAAAATGCAATCCCCTCCCTCCGAATTATTTTTTATTATTATTAATTTTGAGATTAAGGGGCTCTCAGGCAAAGATATGGGACTACGAATAACAGTTCTTTACTAGTATGTATAACAAGGCAAACAAACAAAAGAAACTATGGCATTAATAACAAGCAAAACAAGGGACCCCGTAAGAGCCTTCTCAGCCAAGACAGGAAAGGATGGAGGAGAGGCTTTGCTTCACAAATTCCCTGCAGGCAGTTGATCCCAGTGCCCCAGCAGGACTCGTAGGAACACCAAGCTGGAGTGGCAAGAATGAGCAGAAATGCTGGGCTGGTGGACAAGATGTATCAGAAGTTCAACAGCGGTTGCTGGCACTGCACAATGTCCCGGCAGGGCAGGGGGTGCAGGGCCCAAAGAACAAGCAGAAGCAGAAGAAGAAAAAGAAGCAGAAGAAAAGAAGCAGAAGCAGAAGCAGAAGCAGAAGAAGCAGAAGCAGAAGCAGAAGAAGAAGCAGAAGAAGAAGCAGAAGCAGAAGAAGAAGCAGAAGAAGAAGCAGAAGAAGAAGAAGAAGCAGAAGAAGAAGAAGAAAGAAGAAAGAAGCAGCAGCTCCATCTGTTTATGGTGAATTCCTTTCCCCAAGCAACAGCAGCTCCGAGTGTGTCCTCCTCTGAAGCTGCAGAGCAAGAGAGCCAGTATCTACCCAGCCCTCCCAGCCCTCCTCTGTTTTTCTTAAGTACCCATAAGTACCTATAAGCACCCAGTAATCAGTTTCCTAGCAACTTATGGGAAAAAAATTCTTTAAGAATAAATAAAGAAACCCAACCCCCAATAGTGTTTCACCTGCCAGGCAATGACTACCTTTGCAGTCCTTGCACCACTTCTAAGATCAAGTAAGCAGAGTAATTAGAACATGAATTCAGAGTTCAGATTGTCCTTGTAACTCTGTGCCTTGATATGGCAGACTGTGGGAGTATGGGTTGCCAAAACCTTGACATTTCATTAGTCCTGGAATGAATCATTTGCGCAGCAGAAAGGCTGAAGTCAGTCTGCCCTCTTTGAATGAATATAGGTTTTTCATACCCAAGTATTGTGAAGCTGGCTTCAGAGCACTCCATGATTCATGCTTTCCAATAGCACACTTGGTCAGGAAGCCCTTTGGATGGGGCTCCGTAAATGCAAGTGCCTAAGAGAATATTGGACCATCAAATGCTGAGTGAGGCTAGGGCATAAGCACAAAATAAAATGTAGCCAAACACAGAGGATCCTTCAGCTGTAATACAGAAGATGCAATTGCAGATGAGAATCTGTCTCTAATAAATAACTCAGCAAGCTGGTGGGTTCATTTCTTCCCTTCTAGGTCCTTCTAGAAAAACTTTCCTTTGTCCATGCGTATTGTAAGAGTGCAGCAACTTCCCATATCGCTTTTCTTATGGCACCTGCTGTTATTCCAGCCCATCCATAATGAAACTCCCTTTCTGCCAGGAAGCGAAGAAAGAGTTCCAGTTCTGTAGGATGTACAGGAGGGATGGAGAACAGAGCTAAAGTGAGGAGAGGAAGTAGTGGCAGAGTGGGAAGTGCATTGAATCATGTGCAAGAGGCATTTCTGTCTCCTGAGGAAGCCTCTGTCTTTCTGTTTCCTGTGTCCATGCTGGACCTCAAAATCCCTAACACAGGTGCCTCTGTTAAGTGCCCAAGTAAAATGAATCTAGTCTTCAATTTCATAAATTTCCAGGGGATGACTTGCCCATGAGAACATGTAATGACCTATACCCTGGGATAAGTTAGAAATTTTTATTGACTAAAGCCATGGAGTTTAGTCTAATTTGTCTGTATCTATTTCTTTCCTTTTATGGCATTGTAACAGTAAGGAACATCTTTTTTCTCAGTTGGGTGTAAATTGAGGTAGGTTGCTTCCAGACTACAGTACGTGCACAAAGGTATGGAATCCTGAACTGTGGCTGGGGACATTCCCTGTCTGGTGCCTCATCAGACAGCTTCTTGCTCGTGAATCTGTCAGCATGTATTCAGATCCCAAACCATGCCCTCACTTCATTGAATGTCCACAGAAGCACCTGCCTGTTCTGACAGGGGCACTTCAGAGGTGCCAGGGCTGATTCCTCACTTGTTACACATGTTACTTGTTACTTGTAAATTTTCCTCATACTTTTTTTGTGGTGTTCTATAAACAACACTAGCAAATAAACCCAGGTATATAAAGCACCATATCTGTTGTCGGGTATTAGTGGATGATGTGTCTTCTCACCATATATATCTTTCTATTTTTAAGTATTGATTTTAACTTTTCTTTGGTAGTATCGAAAAATATGAGTAGAGTAGCTTTATGCAACAGCAGAGACTTCAATTTCTAAAAGAGTGAAGGGCTAATCTTGTCCCAATGTGCTATTAAAAATACCCAGTGTCTTCTATTTAAAGTGTTTGCTCTTTCCATCTAATAGATATTTGCGTGTCAGAGGTGATGAGAGATGACTACCAGATGTTTCCAGTTGTCTTGGGAAACAGATATGTGCCCTGAAGGCTGGAAGCCTTTCCCCTTTTTTTTTCAAAACAGGCTCATTTGTAATCCCAGAATGGTGTTTAAGGATGTACAGGTATGGGTATTATCAATGTTCACTTTATGTGATCTTTAATAAAAAGATGGATCTATATTTTTATTTTGGCCTTAAATCCCACCTCCTACAAAGACCACCAAACTTGGAGACTTATTTCTAGCATTAAGAGTAGAAGAAAGGGGAAAGAAAGAGAAAGGAAAAAGCAGCCTACCTGTGGAGAGACATATGTATACAGCATGTGTCTTCCTTTGTATGGTCCTCCAGAGAGAAGAAAAGACCAACTCCATTTCCTTCTGCAGAAAAGTCTCTCTAGAAGGACACTGTAAATGCTGTCAGAAGTCTATATTCCAGATTGAAACTTTGGGGGTACCAAAAAATAAGTGATTAAACCTGATATAACTAATTTACGTCTCAAATAACTCCACAGATGGAGAGTACAGTCTGCCTTCTCTGCCTTCTCAGTCTGGCCATAATACTCCTTTAATTCTGAATACCTAGTCCTTATATGTAAACAAGGTTTGGATGTAGTTTAGAAGTCCAGCAGCTAAAGAGCAATTCACTCTAAAATTGCTTAATAGTAAAAATTTCAATAATTTACATGTATCTTTTCCTGTCTCCTTCAAAAGTTCCTTGTTCCAGCCTAAATTTCTCAAGCCCACACAGAATCTCTGAGACACACACAGTAGTAATTAATTCTCTCAGAGAAGCTTACAGTTTAAAAAAATTACTTTAATTTCAGCTGTATATGAAACCTGACATTTTAAAATTTACCAAGAAAGAATATCCAGAAAAAAATAATTTCACATGGAGCAAAGTTTTACTTTCAAAATGCTATTTTTTCATCTGTGATTTGTTTTTATTAGTCTCATCTGCTCTAATTGAAATTCTAAAATGAAAAGTTGAATCAAAATTAGTTTTCAGCACAGTCATGGTGCTCTGTGAAATGTTTTAGCAATCCTAGAATCTCTAGTTCAGATACCAAGACCTTTTGTCTCTTTCTGTCCTTCCCTACCATGAGATTCACTGTGTTCTTCTCTGCATGAAACGATCTTCTAACTCAGAACCATTGTATTAGGACTTGCTGTTGTTTCTCCCATTATATTCAAAGGGTTGGAATAACATTAATCAACAAATTGAAATAAATATTCAAGTTCTGACCTTCTCCAGTGTAGGTCCAGGGCATTAGTACCTTCTCTGTGTCCCAAAGCAGCAGAATATTTGTGTGCATTAACAGCTAAGAAAACCTAAAACAAGACAAAACAACAAACAAAAAACCCAAAAAGAAACAACAGAAAAAAAACCACACCAAAAAACCAACCAAAAACCCCCAACTGTCCCCCAAAAACAACAACAACATAACCCCCCAAAAACCCAACCAACCAACCAAACAAAAAAAACCCCAAAAAACCAAAAAAGCCCCAAAGCTTTCCAAAATGCGGGCCACTGAATTTGAATTAGAGAGCTCAGTCTTGACATGGGCTTTCTCAGTGGCCAATTCAGCAATTCAGACAGGGTGAAGTTCGATTCCTTGAACATAGACATCCATTGCTATTAAGCATATCCTTTAAGGTGTTCATCTGGTCTCCTGTTAAGTCTTCAGAATATCTTGTGTCATAGCTGCCATGTGGTGTCCTTAGACAGTACAAGAATGCTGTTCTTAAGATTTATTTAAAGTGAATCACGGCAGCAGTTTCACTGAACTCAGTATTAAGCAGATGCTGAAGTTAAGATACCACCTAGTAACATGTTTCTGCAGAACTCAGACCACTGCAGGGCTCTGTTTACTTGGAAAAGAATACTATTCATGATTCACAGAACCACAAATAGAGTAAGAATATAAAGATGTCAGCCTAAATCCTGACTTTGTTAGTCATCAGTAGCAGGTGCTGTCTGTAACCCAATAGTAGCAGGACAAGCACGTAGTAGTGCTTTCTCATATTTTCTTCTGATTTCCATAAGTTTTCACTTAGAGACACTATCTTCCAAGGAGGATATCCTTNCCTTCCCCTTCCCCTTCCCCTTCATGGAAGAGTTTTCGTTATGAATACCATAATAATCAGCTATAATAATGCATGAGGAAGTGTCAGTGAGCCTTCCCTGGCATCTATTTGTCACCTTGTTTCTTTTCATAGAGAAGTATGGTATGTTAATGCTATTTTCTACTGTCTGAGAACCACCTACACCTATCTTTATCCTTACAAATTCATCAGAAATCCACTGTCATCTGTAAATAACAACAAAATTGAATTGTAGGCATTTTGTATTTAGCTCTGTCTTGTCTGAAGGACATTAACACCCATCTGTTCTTAATGTAATATTTTCAAATGTCAGTGTCTCTTCCTCTACCTATGCATCAAGACTACCAGTAGGCAATGCAGTTAAGGACAGAGTTCAATTACTTCCAAAGATATGGCATTATAATATTAAGTATGCAGATATTTTCTACAACAATTTGTATTCCTTCTTGTATGATTGTCTTCTCTTTTTGGCCACTGTTTGCCATCCACTACATATGCACTCTTAACAGTGACTTGCTGATCTCTAATTTGTTTTCTGATTAATGTGAGTTTCTTGATTGCTGGCATGCAAACAGGCACCCCCATTATCTAGTTTGCCTCAGCATACACTACACATACATCTAAAACTATCTGTGTGAATAGTTTCTTCAAAGGAAATACATTTTCCTATTCATAATTTCTGCATTAAGGGAAGTAGTTAGTTGATTTGCTAAAGATGCTGCTACTCTTTTCTCAGCACTGTCCTTTACCATGTCAAAGCTGAGTGAATTTGCTCAGCATGTCTTCATCTGCTGTTGCAGTAGGAGAACTCCTGGGAAAAGGCATGAAAAGCCAGAGAGACCTGGGGTTGTAAAAATATTTTTGTCAAAGTAAAGAGTGTGTAAAAACAGAAAAGCAAGCTTTCCTTTTCTGTTTTCTTTTTTGAAGAAGACAACACTTGCTTTTTCTTTTTCTTTTTCTTTTTCTTTTTCTTTTTCTTTTTCTTTTTCTTTTTCTTTTTCTTTTTCTTTTTCCTAGTTTTCTTTTTCCTAGTTTTCTTTTTCCTAGTTTTCTTCTTCTTTTTCTTTTGTCTTTTTCCTTTTTCTTTGTCCCTATCCCACAAGTTAAGGAAAACTGGGTTCGAGCTACTGGTCTTACCTAATTTGGTTTCTCCTCAGGAAGAGAGTGCTGTTTACTGCATGAGCAAAAACCTAGTGATGGATTAATTTTTAGTGTTATTTGAATTGCTCCCTGGATTGGAGGAAAAAAAATCGAATCTGTGGGAATGTTTTGTGAATGTTAAGCAAGTTGTGACCTTAGTTTATGAATACCTGATTTGCAATTCAGCCACAGAGGTATTCATGCATTCACCTCCTATTTAAATCACACATTTTAGGTTAATTAAATCAGGGCTAGATCTATAAACACCCAAGATATGCAGTTCTTTGTGTAGCTGTATTCTTTATGCATTTAAACCAACTCTTCTAGCAAGCCCGTGGCAGTTACTGTCAGATAATATAGTAAATAATACATGATGACCACTGGGGACAGAATAAGATGTAAGTAGCACTGCAGCATTTATGAGTAACTGTTTCAAGTGGTTTGTGTCAGCATAGCTCTGGTTAAGTTGAAAATCAGATGACTGGAAAACTGACATGAGAAAAAGAGGTGAGCTAGGGATTTCCACTGGCAAGAAAGATAGTGGAATTAGATTGACGGCAAAGGATGCAGTCTACTTATATTTTATCTTGTTTTGCTAAAATGGTATCCAATTGCCTATTGTACATTAAGATGATTTTATATCAGTGGATAAGATAATAAAAGAATAGCCCTTTGGGAAGGTAGTGCTCCTTTGTGAATTCAGTGCCAAAGATGCCATATACATGCTGAGTTTCCCAGAAATTTTCAAACTTTTTTCTGATCTTAGCAAAAATTTTCACAGTGATAGAACATCTGAAGGTGGAAGGGACCCACAAGGATCACCAAAGCCCAACTCCTGTCCCTGCTCAGGACTACCCCAAGAGTCACCATGAGAAGGAAAAGGAGAAAAAGACTCAATAGGCAGCCTGCTGACAGTTCAGTCCTTCGAAAGATTTCAGGCCAAGGTTTTTTTGAGAACAGGATGGACCTGGGGAAGTAATTGCCACATGTGACAAAATTTGAGAAGATTTCGATTCAACTGAACATGGTGACACCTGCAATCTCCTCACTGGTACATGATAGAAAACTGCTTGTAGCATGTCCCCACCCCTTACAAAATCTTAAACAATGAGCTAACAATATATGTCATATGTCTGACAGTGTTTAAACAAACATAAGAAATGAATCAATGTTTTTCTTATGTGAAAGTAATTCCCTTGAAGATCAAAAAGCTCTCTGCAGAGTAACTGTATGTGGGTATTGACCACTAATCGATTATTCTAGGGCTAGTTAGGCTTTCTGGCAAAATAATTGTAAAAGGAGAATGAAGTACTAAATCTTAGGTAGGTGCAAAGAAACCTGAAGTCTGTGAGAAGCAGAATGTTGTAAATTCAACATTTACAGTTTGTTTAATATACCATAAATTGAAGAGCAAAAGAAGGTCATCTTATGCTTGATTTCTGTAGAACGTCTGCACAGTTTTTTTGACGGTTGTGAAATATTGCAAACGGGAAAAGGAGACTTCCACACCTCTATAGCTGGCTGTTGTGCATTACTGAGAGGGGGAGTATGGAGGTATATGTATTATAGAAATGCTAGGTTATTGCAAGATCTGAGAAAGGAATGTGGTCATCTGATTTAAGACTTAATGGCACTGACTATAAATTCATTTCAGCTATCCCCACTGACAGCTGCCTGAGACTATTAAATAAACCAATTTATATCCAATTGCCATCTGTGAGCTGCTAGCAGCTTTTCTCTCATCTGAGGCACTGTATCTGACAGTGTGGCATTCCCACTTTACTGCAAAATAAAGGAACCCATGTGAGATCTCATTGAAGGTGCTCCTCCACCTCTCTAGATTGAGGAGTTTGATCTTGTGAGCAATTTCAGAGCATGCTGCCCAGGCTGCAGGTGACACTGCAGGGACCATTGCTTTCTTTCCAAGTAGGTGCCCCCTTGCTAAGCAAGAGCTCCCTGGTTACAACACACATGCAGAGTTCTGCCTCTCCTGACATCACTTTCCATTTCCCTCTGAAAGAAGGATCAGTATTTTCCTTCTCCAAAGATTGTACCTTTGTCATTGTTGTTATTGTTGTTACAATTGTGGCATTGCGAGTTCAGAGTAGCTGTGAAAAAAGGTGTAAAAAAAAAGGCCTGGTCTTTAGCTACATATTTTGTCTGTTCACCTGGGAGATAAACAGCATGGAACTCTTGTTTAAACAATCACTTATGTCAAGCAGTCTTTGACTAGAGCACACAAATGGTCTGTAAACCAGGGTGGGAACCTGAGTCTCCTCACTTTAATCTGAATGCTCAAACTACTAAACTGTGAAGCCACGCTTGCTAATATTCTATCTTGGCTGCCAATTCATCGTTAATATTCTTTTCCCAGAGGTTACACTCACTAAGCAATTTGTAAACAACAGCAAATCAGATAAAAAGGCAAAAGCTGCCTTCCAGAGTAATAACAACAAACAATAAAAAAGACTCAGACTTGCCAATGCTATATAGATAAGTTCACTTTCAAAGTGAGAATTTCCACCATACAATGAGTTCTTTTATTGAGGTGTTCTGAGAGGAACATAATTACTACCCAAGTAACTGCAGACAAGCTGATACCTATGATACATCAAAGGGAATCAAAACTTCAGCCTCGCTTAAATGATATATTATTACATATAGTATTGTACTGTAGTCTATGGAAAAAAAAATTTGCTAACCTTACTTTAGATGAACTATATGTTAACTGTAGAAAATATGTTAATACTGTTGGAACAATGAAGTGCTTTCTCTTAACTTTAGGTCTAAACACCTCACAAAGGTCTATATTAAAGACACTGTGCCAACATAAGGCAAGCAGTAGTTGCTGGCAATTGAAAGCCAAAGGTAAATAGACTGATAAAGATCTATAAAGAGTGAGAGATGAATACACAGGGAAATAAATTTACATCACAGAGTTTTAAGGATGGAAGGAGCCTTGGGAACATACTTAGCTCTTCCCCAGTCCTAAGATAGAACTAAATATGCAAAGTACACTTCTAGCAAATGTTTGTATATTCTCTCAATACTGGGAGGAGGTTTCTGCTCCAAACAACTGGGTTCTGGAAACATTTTCTGAGAGCAGTAAAGGGTCTGAAATGCTAAAGACTGTCAGGATTGGAGCCTGACCAAACTTGACCAGGTCTGTGAAAGGGATCTGTGCTGTAACAGCTGGTACTAGGAGGAGACTGGAACTGATCTCTGGAAAGAGGTCTGTATCTGCTCTATCTTTTTATAAGGAGCTGGGTATTCTGCCAGGAATAGCATTTCATTTTATTCTGGTTCATGCAGGCCAAAACTCTAGATAACTGTAAATTTGTTTGCAGAGTAGGTTTAAACAACAGGTTCCAGTGCAAATCAGCAGGGAACACACCTGGGCTCAATCTTAGCTGCTCCTACCCTTTGACAGGAATACAGGGAGGAAAACAGAAACACAGACTAGAAGAGAGAAAGAGAGTGAAAGGAGCCATTTTCCAGGGCAGACAAGCTTCTTGTGTGGAGGATTGAATAAAAGCATGAATATGAATCCAACTTCCTCAATCCCCAAAAACTCTGTCCCACTCCCTCAACAGCAGCCAGTCTGACCTTCCAGGAGCCTGGCATGGGCAAAGGAGGTATCCAGCTTATGACCATTGGTTGCTGCCCTGTTGCTTTACCTCACCTCTGCTGAGCCATTGCTTCCTGCTTGTAAGCAATCCCCATCGGAGTTGGAAGAGTGTCCCCAATTAGCTGACCCAGCTCTCCTGATGGCTTGGTGCCATCAGAAAGCCACCCACACCTTTTTCTTTTCTCCATGGGCCATACCAAGTCCTGATTGCATATGACTGCCTCTCAAGTGCTGCGAAAATAATGTTAGATTGAATCTTCTAGAAATTATGCCCCCCTTTTTCTCCCCTTCATCCCTGGAAACATGACCTTCAAAATGTGAAGAAAATCTGCATGGCTCTGCTAGGGCTAAAATCTGGGGGTTTTTAGCAGATGTCTAATCATACTAGATGTCTTGTTCAAATTAAACTGCAATCCAGATTTCCTGATATGCCACATATCCAAATTAGATATTGTCTTACATTTCTCAGGGGTGAAATAAAGATGTTTTCAGAATAAAACTGTCAAAGAATGTTAGCTTTATTAGCAGTAACAAAAACAAAAAGCAAGCTGTCTTGAGTGTATGCAAGACATAATAGTTGGTGAATGCAGATAAAAGGACAGTTTTTCTGCAATGACAGCCCTAGATCAAGAAACTGAAACAGGTAAGTGATAAACATACAGAAAACATCAGGTTCCTTGCTATTAAGAAAGCATTAATTTTATCTTGCATAAACTGAAGGAAGTAAAATATTAAAGAAAGACTGATAAATACCGAAAAGCATCAAATATAATGTATTTTGTGTAGATTTACTTTGTAGCATTCAATTTCTCTTTACAAAGTTGTACCTCAGTTTGCATCAAATTCTATCAGCAAATAAGAGCACTTGGAATAGGTTCATGCTCCTTTGATTCATACACAGGCAAAAACTTAATTTAAGTAGAGCTCAGGTTGGAAACATAGCTAAACAGTTTTAGTTGTAATATGTCTAAGTATATTTACAGGCTATTGTGGGTAACTCATCTGAAACCAGAAATAAAAAAATGAGAGAGTGTATTATTAGATAAGTGAATCTAGAAATTATAAGGTATAAAATATGGTTTTGGATGAGCTAGGAATGCTAATATTCCCTCTTAGAACCTTTCCCAATCCTCAACTGTTTTAAAGGCTGCAATCTTGTTCACTAAGTACTTCAGAGGTTGCCTTCAATTTTTATTCATTCATCACTGATGAAATTACTTTCTTTGGAAGAAACCTTCACTTTCCTCACAGCGATATTGTGCAAAACCTACAAGACTGCATTTGGGTAACTTTAATGTTTGTTGATCTAAATTAATTTACACTATACTATTTTTTAAATCCCATTCTGTTTTATCTCCCACTCCTTGATGGTCTTGCTATAAGAGAAGGCAAGAGATGTTGGTAGGGACCTGGGGAAAATGATGGAAAAAGACGGGGTTTGTAGCCCCAACTTATTTTGTGAACTCATTCTCCCAGTTTGCCAAGAAGGGTTTTAGCTCTGTATTCAAAGCAGGAATGATGAGAACTGCCAGTTATGATGGAAAGCAGAAGTGTGTTTGTATCCTGTGGTGGGGTGCCAGAGGAAAGGACTGCATCATGTTTGCTTTAGACAAGCTTGCTTGGGTGCAAGAGCGCCGCAGTCATGGGAGCAGTACGGGACAATTGCTGTGCTATTTCCTTCTTACCTCTGGCCTGGGAGGACAGCCTTGGGTCCTGCCAGTGATTGTCCCAACAGCATCTGAAATTGGCTGAAAATCCAGAGGGGCTTTTACATTATTGTCTTGCAGTGGGAAGATAGCTGGTATTCCTTGAAAATAATTTACATGGCAGAAAGGAATGCTGAGAGACATGCTGGTGTTTTTCCCTTGAGTTTCCTGTGGAGATGGTGCTTCAGAACTTAATGTAGGCCTTTTAAAGAGTTATCTTCTGTCAATGCTTCTTCTTACCTTCAGTACATCTCATTTTGTAGTAAGCCCAAAGCCCACTGAAGTCCATTGTGAGATTACACTGGCCTGTGTGGGTTTGGGACCATACTCTAGTTGAATTTATCTTCAGCTACACTAGAAATGGTCAAAGATGAGCATAGGTTATGCCAGGTCTCAAACTGAGTTACTTTTCATTCAAATAAAGTGTTTTGAAAATGCATAAATGACAACATTAAAAAAAATAATCTGGATGAATTTGACATTCTCAATTAATTTAGCACAGCTAATAGCAATTCTGAGTGTTGTGCTTTTTATCTTGTGCCCTCATGGGTTGTTAGGGCCAGTGACAGTCCCCCACTGCAGCTTTTGAGCAACATGATTAAGCTGAATATGTATCTTATTACTTAAATCTTTGCAATAATTGGTTCATTGTGAGCCACAAAGTTTATAGTGTTTGATCTCCAGCTATCACAGCTCAGCATCTTCAGGTAATAATGGTTAAAAAGGACAGCCTTATGACAACTGTTAAGGTAGCAGCTATGAGAAATCAACTAATGTTGTTGTCAAGTGAACCAATAAGATCCTATGGCTAGTTACAGGTCATAGGCCCTACACTAATTTTGGAATGTGAGGAACAATACCTTTAGGGTTAAAAATGCTTCAAACAAGTATATGTCTCAGAGGCTTATCTACTTTTGATTCATTGGCCTCTGAGAAGGAAGCACTGAAAAACGCTTAAACTTTCAATGTGGCACTGGAATATATGCTCAGTGAAAGGACAATATATCAAAGTGAGGGAAGGCAATGGTTGCTGAGAGATAAATTCATTGTTTCTGAAGATCCTGACTACCCCTCTGAATATGTGACTCTGGTGAGATTTTAACTGTGTGGAGCTTTATTCTGTGGAAAGCAGGGGACCAGGCAAATGATGAAGAGCAATAACAGATTCATTTTTAACAATGGAGTTCCATAAATATTCTTCATTTCAGCTGTAGAAAACCGCCTCTGCTTAAGGTGGTTGTCTAGAAAATTGAATGTTTTAAAGAAAATTGTTGTCCCATGATCAAGGATAGCTGTCAAAAGCACTTGGCAAAAAAAAACAACACAAAGTAATTAATGTTGGAGATATTTATGTGTTATTGCTAAGGGGACAAAAAAAGTCGTGTTGAGTATATTTGAGAGTCTAGCACAAATTGCCACACAAATTTTGTGAGGCAGAAGGGGTGGAATGTAAAGAGCTCATAATTTGGGCTCTGAACTTGTATTTCATTAAGAACAGAATAAATGTGCCTCTCATTTGTGGTGGAACAGGTCCACTCTAAAACAAAGCTCTTTTAAAGAATCGAATGAGTTTCTGGGTCTTATTTCTAGCGTGGCCAATCATCTCCATTGCCCTCAAACTTCACCACCTCAAGGGCTATACTTTTTGGGATTTACTGTCACACATTTTTTCCTAGAAAGCCATCTAATAAATGGAGGCAAAGAAGAAACTACAGATCAGGATTTCTTTTATTGCCTTATCTACAACGTTCTATGTGCTGAATCAGAATCTCTCCCAAGATTCCTACCTGTTTGTGTATGATTTTTCTGAACCTACCACCTTCTTCTTCCTTCTGGTTTTGCCCTCTAGCTTTAGAAATATCTGAATTGAGACTGAGGTGTCAAGTCAGATTCATGGCAATGACTGAGCAGTAGGATGAGCTGCAAGTCTCCTGAAAGGAGCATCTGGGTGAGCCAGTCAAGAGTTTCTTAGTGGTAGGAACGTGATGTAAGTGTTTAGACCCATCTCAAGGTGAAGCCAGCAGGTCCCAGCAGGTTTTGGACATGGAGAAGCAAGGTGAGAAGGGACACTTCATTCCCCCCTTTGCCATTTAACTCCCTGTCTCCTTTGTCTTGCTTGAAAAAGAAATCACAAAAGGAGCGACAGAGGTGATAGCTATGGCCTTATCCCTGTTGTCTCCTTTGCCTAAGGAGGGAGACAACAGATGCAAACAACAAATTTCATTGCAAGGTGTTTTTCCTCCTTTAAAAATCAGAGAGGTAGGAGAGGAAAAGTAGCTGCATCACTTGATTTTCTCACCCAGCTTGTAAATACCAGTTTAATGTTTGCTTACTTGAACAGTTTGTGAAGAAAAAGTCAGCGCCTTCCAACCAGGCTGCAGCGCGAGTGACTCTGAGCGCTGCGGGGGCGAAGGTCCCGCTGGTTCCTCCCCAGGGAGGGCGACAGGACCTGGGCAGAGCCGGCCCGGCCGGGGTGCTCCGGCAGCCTTGCCCTCAGCTGCCATTCTGGCCCCCAGGTGCCATTCCAGCCCTGCATTTGCCTTTCCAGACCCAACAGGTGGCAATCACCGCCAGGCTCCGCTCTCCCACCTCCACCGAACACAGGCACAGGGGGCTCAGCCTGCGGAAATGTCAACATCCCGCAAAGCCAGCGCTGAAAATGCAGCTTCCTCTGCACAAGCTGCCGCCTTTCAGGTTTCAAAATATTTCCTGAACCTGATACCGTTCTCTGCTCCATGCCAGATATCTGCAGTAGAAGTAAGCAGCTGTAAACTATGGCGAAAGCCATGATGCTGTCTCAGAGACATTTACCTGGAGTCACACCAAAGTCCTCAGGCCTTTCTAGGTTTTAGTCTGATGCAGGATTTGCCCATCTTGTTCTGTTTTAATTTCCATATTTGTTCCTGAGGTATGAAAAAATAAATAATCTCAGAAAATGAAAGAGTGTGTATGTGTGGAGAACACTAACAGTGCTGTTAGTGAAACTAAGAGTTCATGCATTGCCATGGAAACATTCACATCCTAGCAACAGCTTATTGATAGCAAGATGACATGGAAAGACAAGAGCTGATGCCTTTGACTCATGGGAAAACAAGCTATCCTGCATTTCTACTTCTCTACCTTCTTTTCTTTTCCAAGAGTGTATAGTGGTATAACATAAAAATCCCTTATGGACAATTCTTTCCATAATTGTTTGTGGTTTTGTGTTGAAATATTGCTTGCTAAGAAAAGTTCATACAGTTGAATTATTTTACTTGGCTATCTGACAAAAAAAATTAAAATGCAGCGAAGAAACACAAAGGCATTAAATTATTTTTTTTCCTTTAGAAATGTAGCAAGGCATTTTTTGATTAACTGCAAACATGTAGAAAGTCAATTCAATGTTTTCTGTCCATCTCTGCATTTCCCAGAACATTTGCTACGGCTGAAATCATTAAGATGTCATTTGTCGGGATGCAGGGTGGAATAACTTGTGGTACGGTCTGCATTCCTCATGATGCCCAGGAAATGCATGTGCTGGGAGGTGCTGAAAGTCTTTATGTGCCTTTGGGTTTGGGTGGGCAGAGCAGGACTCGGGCGCATTTGCTGAGGAAGTGCATTTGCTTTATTTTCCTGATACACTGTGGTACAAGAAGCTTCACCCCAGTAAAGACAGAGTACCACAGCAGTCACTATGTGGGGAGGGAAATATCTTTGAGAGCACGGATCAGACTATAGTCTGCACTATAATTAGCACTATTATTATAGCTATTACGTGCAATAGCATTGTGGAGTCCCAGCTGTAAAGCAGGATTTAAGTGTGACTTGTTCCACACAGACATGGGAGGTGTTTTTACTTAGGAACTTACAATTAGCTTGTTTGCTAATGGGACTGTTCATTGCTAAGTTATTTATTGTTAAGAAGAAAACCCAACAATTCCTTTATTAATTTAATTGTGTGTGTGTGTGTGTGTGGTGGGTGTATGTTTGCAGGAAATGTTTCTGTCAAAGTAGGCATTCCAATAAACATCTTAGAAAATCAAGAAATGTATGGTGTTGTTTTGTACATAGCATTACCAAAGTGTGAACATTTGTTTAAGAGCTTTGCTGAAATGGATCTATATAAAGGACTCCCTGAACATTACATTTATAGTGAGAATAACAGTGAATAATAATATTTTCACAGATAATAAAAACCGTGTTTCACAAATGTGTCCCTTTACCTGTACATTAATTAAAAATGGAGCTAATGAAATATCCCAAGAGAAATTAGTGATATTTACAAACCCTGAGTTTATAAACCCTGCTTATTTACCTACCTTTCATGATTTTTAAAAAAATCAATAGACTTTTGTGCCCTTTTTGTTCCTTCAGCAATATTTTCTCCTTGGAAAATCATCAAGGACTGCTTGGTTGATCAACAAGCCAGGCTGATGTTTTGATACTACCACTGCATTAGGTTTACAATAAATGAGGAAATTGCTGTGGAGCCATTGTGGGAGTAGTGAGAAATGTGTGAAGGAGAGGAAAAATACAATAATGCCAGCAATATAACTGGGGATTTTCATGCCTGCTGATTAGGTGCAGAATTTCTAAAGAGAGAGAGAAGTAGCATCTAGAAAAGGATGATGGTAATTAAAGCAGGGTGGACCAAATCCATAGATGGACCCTACACCGTGGTCATTGTTTTCACCCTAATGCAAACAGCACTTGAGCTAACTTGCTACCTCCTGTTCTGACCTGGAGTTCCTTCAGTGCCAGCTGTGTTGCTGCAATTCCAGAGCAGGATTGATGTGAATTACAAGACTCTGATCAGCTCCTTACTTGCTTCTCAATAGTAAACCATAAATCAGAAGTAATCCTGAGAGCAGGAAGCAGACTTACCAGGCTCTTTTCATTGGCATTGGCTTTTGCATGGTCTCTCCTGGGCCCCTAGATATCATTTCAGCTCCAGGTTTGAGAAAGGTGGAAGGCATAGAAGTGGGGATTACCCTAAAGGACTATTATAAAGGAGCCTTCTGCACTTCCGCAGTGCTTGCAAATCAGCGTGCACTGTGAATGGTGGACTAGGCTCTGCCATGATTTTTACTTACTCATTCTCGTATTTGAAATTCCTTTTCTCATTCTCTGTTCATTGATGAATTCTTCTTAGAGTTAGAGGCAAGGAAGACCATACTAAAGGTCTATCAAGGTTAAAGGCAGATGTGCACGTGTTTGTGTGAATCTGTGTTAACAGCATGTCACCACGTAGCTTAGATGAAAACGCAATTTCTCTCCACTGAACCCTTTGGAGTTTTTACAGAATTGAAAAGATATGAGTTTTGCAAAGGAGCAGGAAGGCAGGGAATAGCTGCAAATTTTGCTTCTCTCTCTCCAAAGAAGAATGAGGAAACAGTTCTGCATGTCGAGGTTCATGATTTCTTCCTCTTTACTGAAGAATATTATGAAGAAGTTCAAGAAATTTGAATTGAAATTGAATTTTCAAGAAATGTGATCAACAGTATTAACTTTCTTGCTGGGGCTGGGGGAATATTAACTTTTTGGATAGAAGTAATTTTTGAATTCTAATAATTCACATTAATTCAGGGCCTGTGGCACATAACTAATGCTTCTGCTCTCCTGATTTCTCTTGATTGACTTCTTGGGACTGATTTGGGAAAATGTGCTTTTCCTTTCTTTCAGTTAAAGATGTGTTACCTGTTAAGTGAAGATTGATTAGTCACCATTAGCACCGGGGAATGCCTTGATTTTTATCACTTCAAGCAAATATGTCTACAGCTAGAGTCATAATTATGTGCATTACTGAGACATTTTTTGCTATTCTTTCATTATATTTTGACAGAAAAGAAATGTCAAGGGAGTAGCACTTGCTTTTTAGCTCTGAAACATTTACATCTGTTGTACATATTTGTCTCCTCTTTGTCACACTATCCTTTCAAATCTTCCTTTTTGCTGTCTTGTAGTTAGTGTCTTGCCACTTTTTTATGAATTAATGTCAAGGTTTTATACAAAGATTTTATGAAGAACAGCTGCAGATTGTCTTCTCTGAAGCTGTAAACCATCTTTGTTCAGTTGCAAAGGCATTAAACCCCCCTGGAGCTTTAATGATTTATAGCAACTGCAAAGCTGGTCAATATCTCTAAGATTTCACCCCTGGCATACTTTTTTTTTTTGTCAGGCACCAGTGGAGTCTCTATCCTGTGTGACAGAAGTAAAAGGCATTAGTAAAGGTTACACAGGACTTCAGGATTAGTGTGAGTATTTAAAGTCTGTTTTTCTGGTGTTTACTCTGATATGTATCAAACAACTGGGAAGAGAAAATAAAAACTGGGAACGCCAAAAAGTAACCCTGAATTTTTGCAATATAAGAGGTAATATTTTTGTCTGTTTGGTTTATTTTTTTGTGCAACAGCCAAGGACCAATCTCATCTGCAAGCATTTGAAAATGACTGAGATACAAAGCAAAATTAATCTGGGCTTGTACCAATTTTTTTAATTAAGGAAGAGTTTGTCTCATCATCAGCTGTCATTTCCATATTCAAAGATGTGTTTCTAAGAGGAAAGCTCACTGTTACAAAACATCCCAAGCTAGTTAAAAGAACCCAATTGTAAGGGGATATTTGACAAACTGTCACTGGACTTATGACAGTAAACAAAATCTAAGTAGCTGTCAGTGAATCCCAGTTGTAAGAATTAAGTCATGTGTGGCACTGTTTCATCTAAGCTGTACTGAGAAGCTGATGAGAAGGACTCCATGTACCATGCCATTTCCTTTAGGTGTTACTTTACTTGTAATTGAGAGATACTCTGAGGGAATGACATACCATCCCTAAGTGATGCTGGTGCTTTGGATGTCACATTTCCCATAAAGTTATAACTGAACCATAGCCCTGTTGGGATGTTAGGAGACACTTTATTGCTTTTAAGTGTTGTCATACAAGGCACAAACTTCAGGATCCAGCTTGTTTGTTGTCCTTATAGGTGCTGCTGTCCCTTTTAGAAGGAAGCAGGCATTCTTCTGAGATTTCTGCATGCATAACAATGTCTTTTTTTTACCTAATATAGGCTTGCAATTCAGGTTGACCACTGAATTGCTGCTAGTTCTTCTTTTCTAACTTCTCTTCCTTCTAGCATCCAATTTGGAACAATACTTCAGAAAGGTATTGTAGCTAGCCTACCATCCCCTGTCCTACAGGGGTTAAGATCATGGTATCTGGAATAAATAAAAAATTCACAGAACCCCAACTGAATGAAAACGTGCCACACACTCCACTAACAGTTTCTTCACTCTTTCAAGTTGAATTCTTTCACATTTTCTTAGTCTCTTTCTACTTGAGCTGGAAAAACAGCTGTAATGACAGGCTATTTTAATAAGGCTCTTTTTCTCTTTGCAGAATGCCTTAAAAATTGCCATTTGATTAGCTATGCTAACTGCTGAATATTTAGTTTTAATCTAGGGCCCGCCACTGAAATCAGCTCAACCAAGTTCATTTGGCTTAGCCAAGACTGCACATTTACTTCATGGTGCACTGGACCATTTCTCTGCAACATATACTTTTGAAAATTGCATCTCATGAATGAAAATTCCAGGCAAGGTTCTTGGCAGTGGCAGAGAGAACCCTACTGAACTGAGAGGAAAACATGTTTAAAAAGGGGTATGGAGAGAAACTGAAGACAGTTTTCTCTCCTGCTGTTTATTTTTTTTTTCCTCCCTTACTGTTTTCTTAATAGAATAAACCTCACTAACATTTACTGACACCAATTACAGGGTTTCTTAAGCTTCATTTTTCCTACTTTCTCTCTTTCCCCTCGTATTACTACCTCAGCCAAGCAACGCTCAGTATTGTCCAAAAGTTGTTTTTCCCATCCTCACTGTTCCCTACCTTCTTTCAGGGGAGGTGCATTGGGTCTGGGAGCAACTTCAGAAGAGTTGTAAGATGGAAGAGGCAACAGGAGGGCTGAAATACATGGAGAAACATCATACCTAGCAAGAAGATACAAAAAAAGTGTGGCACGTGAAGGACTGGCTACACAGAAGTCCTGGCATTGGATAAGAGGACAGGGTTAAAGAGGGTAGGGGAGACCTTTTGCATGGCAATATGGCAAATGGAAATGAGGGACAATAGAGTTGAAGATGAGCTGTTTTGGAGGAGGGTGAAGAGGGGAACCCCCTGGATGAGACAGAAGCAGAGGACAGGGGTCAGAGGCACACAGGGAGCTAAAGAAATAAAATGAAGGAAAGCAGTGAGCCCCTGCTTATGCAACACTTGCACAACTTTCAGAAGCTGCAATGAGTGTGATCTTCTAGGACTGGGACACAAATGACATCTCACTACTGAGGTTCCAGATGGCATGGAGGCTAACTGATTACCATCAAGTTTCCAAGTAGTTCTTTTGAAGACTGTGTTTTAAATCCACTTAAGTATTCAAAGATGTGTTTCTAAATTTCTTTTCTACAACCACATTATGCTCTTGAAAGTCAGTTGCTTTTCACCTTAACAGGAAGAGAACATGCAAGGAATGAGAAAACACAGGAAGTCTATCAGCATAAAAATCTGAGCAAATGCTCAGTGAACTGATATTTTTATGCTTTGTGAGCAGACATTCTGTTTGTGGTTCTTAAATAAAGCCTTTTTTAAGCTTGTCATGACTAGTGGAAAAATAGAAAGAAAACTTAGATTTATTTTTTAATGTCTTTGGGATATCTGAGAAAGTGTGATGGGTTGATTCATTGGTATTTCATGCCTGGCTATTTAGAATACCAATGATATATGTTTATACTTAAGTAGATCGAAATAGATGCAACCTTTTCCATGATAGGTTATTGTAATACTTTTATTCCAAATTTAAGCCATTTAGACTTTTGCAGAATTAAAGTTTGAGATTTCTTCTATGAGTCAACCCTCATTTTGAGAAATCATTTAAATAAATGAGGTGATTATCAGTTTTTAGTGTGAAGAAGAATATTCAAATGTTGTAGAATGTGAGACCACAGAATAAAAATAGAAAGGAAGACTTGTGTTATGTTTACTTCAATGTGGATTTCTGAGTTATTTTGGGTCAGGGATCAGAATTTAATGTGTAATTGAAATATACCCTTGCACTTTACATAGACTCATAAAGCAAGAGATCACTGTCCTTGTTCTAGGTACAAAGCAAATGCAGTTTAAGATCTTGTTTTCCTCTTAGACTTTGCTAAGTATGCATGTGAGGCCAGGTGAAGAAAAACAGATGTTAATCAAACCATTTGCAGAGACTAAGCCTTGATCTAACCCACACAGCCTCAAAATTGTAGTTTTTCCATATATGTATTTATGAATGTTTGGGGAAGGAAGAGTGTATTCCTGTTACAGCTTATGTAACTTGAGGGAATAATTTTTCAGCTACAGTCATTTCATATTTTCCATATACTGTTCAACCTGCAACCCTGAAAAAGGGTTAATGCAGCCAAATAAGTTAAAGCTGATTTTTCCCAAGCTTTGAAAGGAAAAGTGATGTACAAATTAGATTCCACATATTATCTTTATCCTTTAAGTATATGTACACTTTAAAATATGAGGGAAAAATCCAGTCTTCAATATATGGTATGAAGGTTGGGGAGAGCATTTTTCTTAGTTCAGATATGTAAGCTCAAATTCAGAATTTTATTCTGTAATAATGAGTCTTTTGATTTGTGGTTTAGGTTTGGTTCATTGTGATAAGGGACCAAAGTGTGAAATATGGATTCCCATCTTCACAGGGATTTTGTCCTCACAGCTTCTCCATATCTAGTCCATCATTCTGCAGCTATTAAATAGTGAGATTAACTCAAGGCAGAAAACATTGCCATGCTCCAAAAGGAAACACAGGGGTTTAAAGCTTCTTGGATAAAGGAGAAACAAACCCACAAATTGTAAAACATAATACAGAAATTTATAGAAATTATACAGAGTTTTATAGAAAGATCTGAATTGAATTTCACATGTTTGAATGTGGGGGGCACCTTATGGGGGCACTTTCTGTTCCAGATGAGCAAAACTCCAAAATCTTCATGTCAACCTCCTCTGTCCTGAGTCCTGTGAATTTGGTACTTGTGGTTGCTGACAGCCTGGTCATAGAGAGAATCTCACAACTTTCACAGGCTGTCCTGGGGAGGTTATGAGAAAGTGCAGAGAAAGAATTAAAACAATCTCTGCACCTGGTGTTTGTGAACATGCTAAAGTGTGAGATACGTGATGTTTGTACAAAGATGTTTTCAAGATCTGTCCTTCTTGCACAAATGGGCTGAGGGGTGTTACTTGCTAGCCAATATGTTTCTAATGCATGAACCCATCTATAAAAGGGTGAGTTATTTCAATAAATTTGCTTCATAGCCTTCTGATGAGTTGTGGAGTCTGTGCTGCCGTACCTGCCATTCCTAATTCAACGGCGACAGGTGCTGGGGATTTCTGTTTATTTGAATTTTAGCTTGTACTTAAAACAGTTGGCCAGAGATGGTGCTGAGTGCTCGGATATTGCAGAGTGAAATGCAGTAGCAACTTGAACAGAAGTGATTTGGGGCATTAATCATAGCTATACTCAGCTGCCATGAGTTATGACTTTGAGTGAATTTAAAATTAGAGAAAAGCGCCCCGCTTGTTATAGTTAGCAAAACAGCAGCAAATAAAATGATTTTAGAAAATGAGAAAATGGTCGGGAAGATGTAACACAGGGAAGAAGATGTGTCTGTTGTATTTGCTGGTATTTTAGTGTTCAGTTAAATAAAGGTAATCTTCTGGAAGTGAATTCATCTAGCTTTATCAGATAGGTAGTAGAATCAGAAATAAGCTTGATTTACTAGTAGCACCTGTGGGTTGCAGCTGATTTCTGGCTGTCTTTTCTTAATTGCTCTCTTATTTCATCTCTGTCCTTTATTCCAGGATGAAAGTCTGTGCAACAGTGAGGCACTTAGACCACATGAAGAGCTGCACTGTAAGTGAAAGTCAAACGCTGGACCTCTATCCTTTGTGATGGATTCTTATCCAAAACCAACCCTATAGTAGTCAGTGCCACAGTTCACTGGGGTAAGGATCTCTGAGAGTTTCTGAGATGAGGTGGGAGAGTTAGCCTGCTTTGTCAGGTATACTGGTCTTTTTCAGCTGCTTCTTACCCATGACATTTTTTTCTCTAAAAGTAATTTTTTCTGATTTATTTAAGTATAACCAGCATGTCAATACAAAGAAAAGACAAAACCAGGTGAAAAGTCCTATTCATACTCTGGATTTTTTCAGTTTTTATTCTGTGTTTGCTGCTGCTAGCAGCTGGGTCAAGCCCTTCTGGTGCTGGACCTAGGATGTTCATCTCATTCACCAGTAACATGGGCATGCTGGATGCAGTTGGAGGGTGTTCCAATAAATCAGAAAGGCCTTGTGCCCACTGAGCTCTTCACTGGTGGCTCTGATTGGCTCCAGGATGTCCTTCCTGCAGGGACAGGCATAAAAACCTGGAGCAATGTTATGTCCTGGTGCCCTGTCTGTCCAGACAAGGGATTATCCTGAGCGGGACAGGATGCCCTGGCCTGTGTGAAAGCCAACTTGCCATGGACAGCAAGGCAGGGAGAATGCTGTGTATCTGAGTTTAGTCCTGACAAAGCCTTGGCTTGCTGCTCAGTCTCATAGTGTAGATATTACCTAAGCACAACTTACAAGGCTGGTGCATCCAAATTTCTTTCCACAAATTCACATGTTTTTTCATGTCTGTCCTGCCCTTACTAAAACACCAATTACTGTTGACCTTTTTACCAGACTACAAGAGTAATACTTTTTTAAATTAAAGAGATTGATTAGATTTAATTCTAAAAGTTTAGAGTCATGCTTTCTTCTTCAGTTTACCTTCCTTTTCCTGTAGAGAGAAGGATCTCCCTATGGGGAGATCTTTCCAGGTTTGTGGGGTTTTTTTTTTCTTTCCTTCAGTAGAACATCAAATTATCCTTTCCTATCTCCTGCCATCCTGTGGCTTGGGATGCTGGTCTTGTGAAAGCATGCTCCTACATCAAGTCTCAGGTACTTTGACTCTTAGACCACGAGGGCAGTTTTCCCCAAACAAAGGATATGGACTGCTATTGAGTCACAGAGTCAAACAGGACTGTCAGGAAATGTTGGGTATTGCTGCAGTCAGAAATAAAGGGATTTTTTTTCTCATATTTAATTTGAATATTAATTATGAATTTTATATTTAATTTGAAGAATATAAGCAGTTTCCTGCTATTTATGGAAGCCATTAAACAGTGGGATGGTATGTGGGGGTAGGATTTCTTAGGAGGTCATTGGCTGTATTGACCTCAGCTGTCAACAGCTGATACAGCAAAGAACAGGGGCTTCTGTCACATTCTAACAAAGATTTTTGTGGCTTGTTCCTACTGAGCACTCTTTGGTTTGGTGCTGGAGATATTCCAAACCTGATGTTTGTACATGTTCTTGGGAATAGTAGGCAGAAGCATTGATATAGTAAATCTTAAGTGCTACAATATACTCTTTATGAACTCAGTGAGCAGATAGTGCTGTCATTAATACATGATCTTGAGTTTAGTGCAGGGGAAAGCAAAAAGAAAAGATGGAAATCAAGGGAGAAAAAACCCCAGATTACCTATCCTTGACTTCTGGTGACGAATTGACCAATACTCATAAACAGGTTAGTAAAACTAAGCAACACAAAAGCAGAAGAAAAGTTTTTTTAACCTTTTAGTTAATGAAGAATGGTGTTTGTTTTACTTAAAGTGGGCTTTGTCAGTGAAAATCTTTGAGAACCATTTTTCTAATTAATAAGGCAGGGTTCATAAAGTGGAAATGAAACTGCTTCCTACACTATCTGTGAATATTTTGACTGAGGGAAAGCCTATTCCACATTAATTTTAAAGCTCTGTGGAGCATTAAAGAGGATTAAAAAGCTTTGTGGAGCCTTAAAATCTTCCACCAACCCCTTGCCCTTGCACATTACTTGTTAAAAATACAGAAACTGAATTAAAATAAGACCTATTCTAACTCAAAGATCTGCATCAGGGGACCTTAAATTGGGACATATTGGATCTACTCATAGTGTTTGGAAGAGCAGAGATCAGTATGCATTTCAGTGCTGAACCATTTACTTCACCTAGTAAAATGAATCATAATTGCACAGATGAGTGGAAAACATGATAATGAAGTACCTGATTTGATCACACTCTTTCTGTTGTGTATTTTGTCCTGCACACCATGTACACACAAATAACAAGTTAGGAGGGAGTAATTATGGCCTAGAGGGTCATGTTTTGTGGGCACAATGTGGAAAGCTCTTTGATGCTAATGAGTAATACAAATAATTTCCTACTTTGCCAGATAAATTTAGACACCTTTTAAATCCAAGTTTGCATTCCTTGACTAGCATAGTACTTGGCAAGAGATAAATAGTGCATGAATCACTCATGTTATTTTGACATGTGTGAGACAGATTAGGATATGGAGGGAAAATTTCTATGAATTAGTATATTTGGTGCTCCATTATGTTTAAGTAATAGTTAGAAAGACCTTCCAGCTGTCTTAGAGTATGAATTACAAGCCTACTCTGAGAACTTCTGGAGTAGGTGACCTCCATAAATTCACTATTTTCAATGTCCAAGAGAAGATGGAATATACCACAGACAAAGTGGACTGTGTCACCTGTTTTCTGTTTTTAAAAATATCATTACTTTATGGGAATTTTGTACTGAGCTGGTAGGCAAACCTTCTAGTATTTTGTTGATAGCTGTCACTTGTCAAATCTTCCCTGATGAGTTTTTCTTCACTGCTTATCCTCTTGATTGTGTCACTGACCTTTTGTCGGTGCAGAGTATCATCTCTGACACTTGAGACACTTTACTGTGTAGCTGTCATCAGCCTTACCAGCTTGCCTGCTTTTTTAAATCTGAAAATATATCCTTTTCCTTTGACTAAATTTGTGTAGGCAAGCACATGGATTAGATTCCGAGTTCAAATCTTGAGCTCAGCTGGCACCACTGCCCTCCTTCATGCCCAAGGTGTATTTTGGCTGTGCATTTTCTTACACACCCACCTCTAGCCCCTTTCTGTGCAAGGTAGATTGTTTGGAAGGCACCAGCAAGGACTCTTGGTTGACCAATGTCTTTCTTTTTCTCCATGTGGTCTGAGGAGAACTGACAGAACCCTGACATGCCCTTACTTGTAAGAGCCCATTGTATAGCTGCAGGAGTCGTCCTGTTAACACAGATTTTTCCAAAAGGCTATGAAAGGCATATGGGAGGATAATATTATATTGTCATGTTGACTGCAGATGAAATACAGATGCACAAGGCTACACAGTTTTGTATTACCGGGAGAAGTGTTCGGGACTCAAGTGTGCAGAACAAATTATTTTGGTGGAGTTGTGTGGCTTTTCCTTTATTTGCCAGTGAAAGCCAGTACAGTTCCAGCTCACATCATCAGGGGGTGGTTAAGGCCTACATTCCATTAAGGAACAGCAAGTTTATGGGAAGATGTTTAAAGAAGCAGCTCAGGCTGCCAGTGCCCAGTGTTGTCGGGTGTGGTGAGTAACTGCCCCTGTTGGCGCTCGCAGCTTTTGCTGACCCACTGTGACCAAGGGCAGAACCAACACAGCTACCCCATGCCAGAATACAAGAACATGTAAGCTCTAGCAGTCGTGCTGCAACCTCACACCCTTGTTTACCACAGGCGTGTGTGCCTGATAGAACCTCTAAGATATCTGAATTCTGTCATTTCCAGAGAAAACAGATTTATTCAGTGTCGTATGCACAGAAATTAAGTGAAGTTCTTATTTTTTTTAAGGAAGCTGGTTTAGACATTTAAATTAAATTTAAATTTATATTCCATTTAAATTGCTGCTTCTATTTTAGATTTGGTTTGGTTAAACCTCTTTAGGTAGCCATATGTAATAAAAATATTATTAAACTCCTTTATTATGCAATGTCAGAACCTGAAGTCAAGCAATATTGGCCTCCACAGCTGTGGATGGATATTCTGCCTCCAAAACAAAACAGTAATAATGTGCCTTGAAGAGTATTTGTGTCAGTAAGATTTGTTTTAACAGCTTTTGCATAAGCAGACCTTTTGAACAAAAGTGTTTGAAAAACAGTGTTTCAATCTGGAGGAGAAATAATAATATGTTGTGCAAAGCAGTATGATGATTTAAAAACTGTATTAGCCACACAGAAGCTGAAAAGTATGTTCTGCATTTATATATTTTTAAAAAAAATTATTTGTGAGTGGAATTAAAATCCAATTAGCTGCAAAATAAAACAGAAAAAAAAATTACTATTATCTTTTGCCCATGAGCCAGTTCCCAGAAAACTCACTGAACTCTCTCTTATTCTGTGAAGTGGAGATGAAAACAAGAAATGCAAGGAAAGGCTGTTTTTACAGATGAGCTAGATAAGTGTCTGTTCCTCTCTTTTCCATTAGAGATGGTGGCTTTATCTCCTCTCCCTTCTCGGCACCCTCTTCTACCCTTAAAATATAAACCACGTTTTGTGCAAAATTGGGCATAATTTAAAATTATCATGCTAAATACAGAACATTGTTCTTGTATGTATATTTAAAGTTCTCTGCTTCTCATTAATTTCTAAAATAGAACTTCTGCCTTCAACAACTTTTTTCTTTTTCAACAATAACAGCTGATAGAAAAAGGGATGTTATTGCTTTTCACAAACTGTGTCACACTTCTAATATTTTAAATGTTTTGGAAATTAGTTTTATCTTTCTTTAGTGCTCTGTATAATAGACCTAACACTTTCCTGGTTGAATATCCAAAACTAATCTGAACTAATCCTTTTCCGTCTTGGAGAAATACATTTGTTTATTAGCATACTCAAGTTTTTGAGACTGGAATCTTGAGAAAGAAAGATTGGATTTGTGATGGACCCAATATGATTTTATAAAATAAGGAGGGCAAGATAGGCAAGGACACACACTGCCTATGTTCTATGGTAAACTTTAAGCCTTGCATGTTGGCAGTGCAATTATACCCCGTTGACTTTCATTTCTCAAAAGCCATTTCTTATCTGGGTTATGTTTGGGTTTTTTTTTTTTCTTTTTTTAACTGTCTGGAGCCCTTCCAGCATCACTTGAGCTTGACACCACTGGCACCCCATGCAAGTTGTGGTGCCACCCCTGGAGGATGTGATGTCTGACCTATGAGCCATGTCTCGTATAAAATCTCCTGGGAGGAAAGTACTTCCCTTACCGTCCTGCCAGCAAGTGCACCTGAATTTGCATGACACAAATACATCCCATGGAACCCATTGCTTGGAGCTTATTCACACATCACACTCACCTGTGTGAATCAAGCTGCATGTGTTCCTGTCCCTCTGGGTGAAGATGCAGCTGGGGAAGGTGCAGTATATCTAGCTGCATTCCCTGTATTATTCTTATTTCTCTAACTTTCATTCCCATTTTCAAAAATATAACTAGTTACAGTTTAAGGGAATAAATGAAATTAAAAGGTTGTATAGAAGGGATTGTTTTTATGTGGTATAGTAGGAGAGGAAGTAGCAGCATGCCAAACACCTCCAAGAAAAAATGTATTTCTATTATCTGTACCAGATAATTTAGGTGAAAGACAGCAAAGGGGAGACCTCAGGGCTCTGTTAAAGCTCTTGGATAAATGTTATGAAATCTCTTATGTCCTGAAAATTAGGAAGAACGTGAGGTTCTTAAACCACCATGGATTTTTTGTTAGACTTTTGGCTTGTCCATGTGGTGGCGTGAATTTCTTTGGCACACTGAAAGAAGAAATCCTAATGATTTGAGTAACCTGTCCTACAGTAAGTCTGTGCTTAGAGCTGGTGGACGAGGAGAAGTGAAATTACCAGGCATCAGATATGAAGAGCATCCTGATGCAGTTTGCATGTATAAGCCCAGTTTCCAGAAGTGTTCGTGCAGCACGTAGTACAGGGATCGCTGCAGGCAGAAGGAAATTGCACATACGAGTTAATCGCAGTTTGCATTACTGGGAAGATGGATGAACTCGCATAATTCATGAAATGTTTTTTCTTCAAGCCTTCAGCTTCACTAGGATCAGTAAGGTTTGTTATATGAATTTAATTAACATGGAAATCTAAATATATCACTTGAGTTAGGAAATAATTATTAGGAACAGCTCTACATCATCATTTATGCATGAGTGCCCCAAAAGGAGGAGCAGAGGGGCTCTGAATCTCAAGTGGCTATAATTGCTCCATCTACTTAGATATGAACTTTCTACAAGCACTCAGTTTCTGTAATTTTAAGTTGTCTTGTCTTAAAAATGAACATACCTAGGTGCATAATAGTAAAATTCAGCAAAAATTCCTAGTGGTGATAGACTATCTTATTCCAGAAGAACACATTAGGACTCCTGCTAACACTTTCTTTGAGATTTTCTGAAGTTCTGTCCCCCAAATGTCTCTCAGCAGATCAATAATTTTCTTTAAGGAAAATAAGTCTTAAACAGCAAATTTCTCCCTAGAGACTTATTAGATGAGTGAAAAAGTCTTTCCAAAGTGTGGCAATCCTGGTTTTATTAGGCTTTCATTTTTTATGATTTCAAAGTTTTCCTCTTTGGGTTTACATGATTCTGAGGTAGACACCTTGATGCAAATTATAAGATGAAATTTTCGGAATATGATAAGCATACATTGCACATCTGCTGATGAAAGTTTTCTGCAAACACCATTAAACACTCCAGCATATACTGCTCAGCAGAAGGGAGTGGTGAGCTTCCATCCCTCCTTCCTAGTTATTGGGGTAGAACAGCAAGGCTGTACAAAAGTAGGCGATAGCACTGCATGGATCTCTATTAATGCCAAGTGGATTTGCTTGTTAGAGAGGATATTTTTAATCTCACTATGGCTATTAAAAGGAAGGCCATTACCACTTGCAGTTACAAAAGCACTAGTATTTTTTGCTGGAAAGACCAGAATGCTGTTTCCAGTGTCTGCTCCAAGTTTCAAAGTGAAGCTTCTCGGCTGCATGGCTGAAGTTTAGTGCTTTCACTTGCATGGTTTGTCCACTGAATAATACCAGTAAGCTGTATGGGTATACAGGTTGTGCTTGCAGTCTTTCTCTGATTGATGAAGAGAGCTTGGGAGTTGGATTCATTGGCTACTTTGTTTATGGACTTCACTGGAACCTGTGCTTTTAGGATGTAAATAATTTATGGATCTGTTGGGCCAAGAGGCAGTGTGTAAATGTTAGACCATCACAGCTGTTCTCTATATATAAAGCTTGAGTAAACCTAAAACTAATGCACACAAAAATAGAACCACAGAACTAAAATCATGCCTCTCAAGCTAAGCTGCTTAATTAAATTAACACTTATTTTGATAGATCTGAAGGGCCAAAACATTTTCAGAAGTTTATTAGATGAATTATTCACAAAATTCAATACCTTCTCTGCATACTACTTGAAAAAAAACCCACATTTTTTTCAGTAGATCATTCCCAAATAACCCATTTTGATCCTTGGTATTCATCATCCAAGCTATGCCACTTACTATTATTAGTTAGAGTGGAAAAGTTTATTTTCATTGCTTGGCTTGTTCAAAGACAAACCTAACATGTAGACATCTTAGAGCTTGCTTTCCTTTAATACTCTGTAAGCTTTCCTTCATAGTTATTAATTGGGAAGTCACTGATTTTGCTAACAAATGTTTATCTGTAAAGTTAAAAAAAATCAACTTAAGCCAGGCAAACTCAACAACTTTAAAAAAAAGTCTTAGAATGATTTTAATGACTCAGACATAGAATATCCTGCCTCTGAAAATTACTTAGACCTCGGAAATACTAGCAACTTTATATAAGTGGTCAGTGCAGTCTGTACTAAAACTGTTAATATGATCCTTGGGTGTCTAAATAGGTAAGCAGTGAGGTAATTTTTATGCTGGGACTGGAATACTGTGTATAACCCTCCTATCATCATTATAAAAGGTCTTGGAAAATCTAGAGGAAAGGCAGGAAAAAAAACCCCATGTATTTCTGGGATCTAGGGGAAATGCCTCTGACAGTGGAGAGTTCTGTCCGCTAAAGGCAATGAACTGTGATTCCTTCTTTGGGGTGTATAAATATTTTCACTAAAGAACATATGAGGATCTAAAATGCTACTGCTTACTATGGCCTACAAAGGCACACTGTGACAACTCATGGCTGGAATCTGCAACTTGAAAAACTCAGAACAGAAATTGAGCAGAATGAAAAAACCATTTTTGACTGTGGCAGTGTTCAGCTGGTAAAGCAAATGAGTGAGGGGAGCACTTAAGACATGTTGGTATACAATACATTTTCTGAAGAAAGCTGATGAACAACTGGACCACAATTTTATGCACAATAATTAAAATAATTAAAGGGAATGGGACTGTAAAGAAATTTAGGATGTGTGCTTTCTATATCATATTTATTTGAAATATAGATTCTCAAACCCTAATCTGCTTATAGAAATAGTGTCCTTTGCTGCAAAACTGATTTATTGTTTATTATAATTTGGTCAATCTTGTTTCTTTATCAACATAAATATTATTATGAGCAATACAGATGTTTTACAATGTTTTTGCATTCTGAGGCATCAATCTGAACTTTATAAAACTCAAGAGAAAAAGATGTTATCAGTAAAGAAGTAGATTTTTCTGTTTCCTTCCTAGGGAAGTCAGTTTGTTAATAACAGGAGCTCATTTAACAATGATGAAAGAACGTTAAGTAGCTGAAAAACTGCTGCAGGTCAGAGTTTTAGCTAGAGCTGTATAGTAGTTAACAATAAATCAGTTATTACTTTCCCCTCTGGTACACAAAGCAATAACTTGGACCAAATTAAAAGTCATTCAGGTGTCCATAAGTAGAAAAGATGCAGCTACTGTCATTCATCATTTTTGCCCTGCAGACACCTCAAGTGTTTCCAGTAAGGACTGCATGAAGTAACTACCCTGAAGTTTCTGGGGCTAAGGTGGTTGTACAGTGAAAGTGGTCAAATGCTTCCATGGATATAGGTAGGAGAGACCATCTCCCCACACTACTGACTATCCTCTCCATTGCCACTGACTTCACCGACAGCAGGTTTTATTCCAAGCATTCCCCGAAATCTTAGTAGTGAAGACCAAGTGTGGATCACCATGGGCTTAATTTTCTAAATGTGATTAACTGTCTGGCAGGCAGGATGTAAAATGTTACACTAAGCTGTTTTGATCCAATTTTGCTCTGGTGCCAAGAGGTTTGTCCAGGTTTGTGGCAGTAATCCTAGAAGCTGGAGCACTTGACAAGATTATTCTACAGAGTTTCATGCACCCACTAGATTCCAAACGAGAGAACTGGGTTTGTTTTATGGTATTTGTTTGGTTTTTTGTTTGTTTGGGCTTTTTTGTTTTGTTCGGTTGGAGTTTTTTTTATTTGTTTGGTTTTTCTTCTTTTTAAAAGGGGAAAAAACACCCCTAAACAACCCAGAAGTACAGATTACTATACAGATTAGAGAGTGGTTAAGTGTCTTGCAAATCTTACGAAGTAAATTAGCAACCGGTCTTCTTTCAGCAAGAACTTTGCCAGTGCTTTTCTTAGCTTGCAGCAAAGAATTTGGGTCCATAATGTTAACAATTTACAGAACAGAAAGAAGCCACTTAATCACTGCCAATGTGTCCATTTATTATTCTGCATATAGAAAGCATCTGTGAATTTTCTCATCGTTACCTTTGAAATTACCTGTTATAAAGTAGGCTGTGCAATTACTTCTTAAGGTGATAAAGTGCTCAAGAACTCTCATTATTCTTGGAAAATGTATCTTAAGATTCTTCAGTCTTCCAGAAGTTTTTTTCCTATATCACACAATTACTTTTTTAGAAGATAAATTAGCATTTCTGAGCTGTGTCTCGTCATGATACTTTTAAGACCCTTTTATTTCATGTCTAATGACCGCTACTATGTCACCTTTATGAAAGTACTTGGGTCACGGCGGTAGTAGACACCAGATGTAGTACAGTGCAAGTACCATTATATGGTATTATTATGTAAATAAGTACTGCATAGTGCCTTCCAAATGCACTTCAAAAGAAGTTGGAGGAAAAGCTGATAGACTTGAGAAGAAATTACATGAATATGAGGCAGGAGTTTGAAATGTGGTGCTCTCGACATACGCATGTCAGTGTCTCGCAAATGCCCTGTCAGGTTGTCTAGGTGATGTTCTAGAGAAAAAGAACAGGGAGGTAAGAGTGCTGTATCTCAAGTAAGTGTGATTATTTTGAGGAGATTGCTCTCTGATTCTAAGAAGATGTTCAGGGAAAACTTACTGAAGAATTTCACTGTGAAAGCTCTCCACAAAGTAATTCTGTACAAACTGCAAGGGACAGAATGCCTCTAAGTATGATTTTGTAGGGCATTTTGCCCCCAAAGTGAAAGTTAGCTGAACGTAGTGTCATATTTCAAACTATATCCACTAGAATATAATTAATTGAAGTTAGTGTTTTGACAGCACTTGTTTGAATATTCATGAATTATTTTTACCCAGAGCCACCGAAAAGCTAAAGTGAAAAACTAATTATATTTTAGTAACACACAACCACTTTTACCCAGCTACTTCCTTTAGTCAGTATCTGAGAGCTGAACTAATCTTGTGCTAGCTGTATGCTTTTGACATTTTGCAGTGTTTGACAGGTTGCACCTCTAAAGCTGAGAAGGGTCAAGGTGAACTGCAGGATGTGTTTGTGTAGTTATAAATTCCAATAAACCATTTCCAGAAGGAGAACAGAACTGGATATGCATTTTACTGGTCTTCATAAGGTGGTAGATAACTCAAGATAACTATTACTGCCTCAGCAACCACCTGTTGGGGAACCAATAGAATGGTTTGGTTTGGAAGATACCTTAAACATCATCTAGTTCTAACTCCTCTGTCCATGGACAGGGACACCTTTCACTAGGCCAGTTACTCAAAGCCCCATCCAACCTGTCCTGAAATATTCCAGGGATGGACAATGCACAACTTCTCTGGGCAACTTGTTCCAGTGCCTCACCACCTTCATTATCGAAATATTCCTTCCTTGGATATAATTTAAATCTACCCTCTTTTCAGTTTAAAATCGTTACCCCTTGTCTTGTCACCACATGCCCTGGTAAAAAGGCACTTTCCATCTTTCTTCTAAACTCCTTTTATGAGTGAGTTACAATAAGAAGCCTGCAGAACCTTCTCTTCTCCAGGCTGAACAACCATAACTCTCTCAGCTTTTCTTCATTAGGCGAGGTATTTCAGCCCCCTGATCTTTTTCGTGGCACTCGTCTGGACCTGCTCTAACAGGTTCATTATTTTTTTGTGCTGGGTGTCAGTCAATGCTAATAATATGGGCAATTAAAATTATTACTGTTTTATAAAATTAGATTTTTGTCATTATAATTCCAAACATTTTGAAAAAATGTTGATGTTAATTATAGCAAGAGGCAGGTAACTCGTTGAATGCCGAATGTTTTCTATATTCAGCCTTCCTCCTTCTGTCCACAGATTTTAAGCAATAAATATTAGCGTACAAAGTATTTTATAGATTTTAATTTTTTGCAATGTTCTGTGGTCCGTAGGCTAGTGTTCTGAAAAACGCAACACCAAAATATAGGGATGCAAAAGTTGTGCTGGCACTCTGAGTAAGTAACAGCAGCAAATGGAATGGTGCTTATGACTCAGAAGAATTCCTTTTCTAATATTCATCTTGAAGTATAATCCATCCATATTCTGTCTATCAATAAAAATGCCTTGAATTAACATTACAGTCTTACTGAAATTGTTTTCACAGTGTCATTTAGCATACCAGAAGTGGTACCATTTTAATGCTGAGGTTTGTCTGTTGAGATAATTCTGTATGCTTGTTGGTTAAGACCTGAAGTTTTATTTAAAAAAGATTAGGCCTTTGCTTCAGCAAAAGGGTTTGTTTGAGAAAGAAGGAGAATTTTTACTAACGCTATCTAATAATTTCCTCTAATTTAATTAATCTACAAGGCATGTGTCTTCAGTGCTTTCTTATAAATAGAAACTTTTTGTTTTAAAGACAGATTTTTTTTTTGCATTGTCTTTGAAGGATAGGAGGTTGACAGTATTTGTGACAAATTAACAAGACCAGGTGCTATTATTTTTTTCTTCCAGTTAAAAGCAAATTCAACTAAATATCTTCTGGTTTTGCTTCCACTTTTCAATGGAATCCTCATTTCCACTCTAAGTCTTCCTGCTGGATAATGGTGCAAAGTATAATAATAAAATTGAAGCATCATGAAGAGTCATGAGAACTCTGAAGTCTCTGAGCTGCTCATTTATCATGAGAACTGTGACATCCCAGCACAATTCCTCAACAGTTCAGAGTTCACCTTTCAGGCAACAAAACCCGGTGTGGAGGAGAGCTGAATTTAGTGTCTGAATGTGTAATACCCTTCTCTGAGGCTCTGCTGTCAGGTTCAGTGCAAATGAAGAGGGCTGACAGGAGTCAGCAAGAGCTCTGCCAAATGTAAATGTGGCATTACAACAGCCAAGGAAGCTCTTGAATGGTGTTTAAATATCACTCTAATTTTGGGACAAGGCAGTGAAAAGCATCTGAATTCATCCCAAGTATAATGGGTGCACACCTGTGTAATTTTTTTTTTCCTCAGAGCAGGCTGGAACATCTTAATTATTTTATTTTGATCAAAATGGTCTGTATACAAAAGTTATGCAGACAAATGGCATTGCTGCCAGATCTGGAAGTTGTGCCCAGATGGCACCCCTCCAACCTGTGGCCACTGTCTGAGCAGAGTAGCCAGTCTATTAGAAGGACTTGCAAATGGTATTTTCTCATGTTCTTCCTTCTTGTTCTTGGTGATTTCCCACTGTAGCAAAGAACTAAATAACAAAAGAATTGAGAGAACAAAGGAGGCCCTGCAATGACCAAGTATTTCCTCTAGACTGTACCTTTCTTCACAGGTGCCTCCCTCCTGCTCACACTAGTGACACCCAGCCTCAGCTCCCTCTTTCCTGAAAGTAGGCCAGTGTAAAGGACAACTTGCTGGGAAGATTTCTCCCCCAAGAGTGCTGGTGGCATTCTGATCTTGCTATTGAGCTAGGTGATACTGCTTTAAATCATACCATCTGTGTTTTTTCTCGTTTCAGTTTTCTTAGGGCCCTTTGAGGATGCTTGCTGGGGCCATCTCTGTGGTGATGTTGTGAGGTGGGGCACACTGCCTGTGCCACACTCTGCTGTCTTGAGGCAGATACAAGTGCCCCAAGAGCTCAACAGGCTACACTGTAGACACCTAGAAGATTTTACTAGTCCACAAGTGGTCACTGAACGCGTCTTCCTGATTCCCAGCACTTCCCAGGACACCTCCTCACCCTGGTGTGTGCCCCAGCCAGAAACTGTTTTAGTAGAGCAGGCTCTCAATGTACCATTGTATGCAGTGTGATGGTAGAACTCCAAGAATCAGACAATTGGTTCTTTCCAGTGATTAGCACCGAAGGCATCTCAAAATAGGCTCTTTATAGGAAACAACAGTTTGAACTGAGACTGTAAGCTTCAGATTTTAAGTAGTGAGCAGTCTTTGCCTTTTTCTTCAGGACATTTAGGGATATGCTGGCAGCAGCAATAAGGTACAAGAAGTAGCTATCCTGTGACCCAGCTATCCTCGTGTATCACTTGACTGCTCCAACCTGGTAGGGCCAAGTAACATTGCTTTGTATTTTCTGTCCGTCTTTCAACTTAGGAGTTAGCTGGGGCATGTATTCATTTTTTGAAAGGCAACCAAGAGGTCTGCAACACTTCAGGCAGGCAGTGTCCAATGTAACATAACAAAACCTCCTCTTCCACCTTCTCACCATGACCAAAAACCACCAGAATTTAAGATGGTTCTCATAACTGCTGGAGCATTGTCTGACGAATCCTGACCACATAAAAAAGGCCATCTTGAAAAAGAATTTTTCACTTTTCTGCCTCTTGGCAGACTGTGGCTACAACTTGACACACTGACTTCAAGCACTTCCAAATTTATTTTAGCAAGCAGTTTTGCCATTGACGATTGCTGTCTTCTGTGCAGATTTGATATGAGCAATAAAATGCACAGCAACATCTGAAAACAAAGTAAGATTCGTAAGTGCTGCCAGAGCAGCTATTCCACAGGCTTCACTGCAACTCATTTATCTTTTTTGTTGGTGTTTTTGTGGTCTCTGGACATGTGCATCAGAAGCAATTTCATGACTATAGCATCTGCAGCATGACTGTGAATGGGAAATATTCACCTTTATATCCTTATGCTTTCTTTCTCACTAGCTAATCATGGCTTAAAGCCATTCTTATTACAGGAGATTTTAAGAAGATAGAATTTCAGTTTTTCAAGTTTCAGAATTTGAGAGATGTGATTGACTGTTGAGAAAGCATTTTCTAACTCATTTAATTGGCCTCGAGGAAAGAAAAAAAAAGAGGAAAAATAAAATCTGCATTATTTCTAGCTACCTCCTGTAGAATTGTCTTCCATCCTGTTTTCATGCTTCTCTTTTCTAAATAAATGTTTTAAAATTTTGAAAACACAGTGACTTGAAATCATGTGGCCAGGGAATACTCTGCAATACTCTTCATACCTCTGGTCAGTAAACTCTCCTACAATAGTGAGGGGAGCTCCAAACTCTCTGAGTCTGCCTTGGGGCCTGAAGCTGGTGGACTTCACAAGTAACTGCAAAGATTTATATGGTTGGAAATATACTGAGCTTGTTTTTCCCTCTGTATTTCCGGCCCATGGGAAGACACAGAATAGCTGAAATTTTAGCCTTTTGAGATCAGAAATTCTGTTTCAGTGCATTTGTCATTTAGCAATGCATGGAAAGCTTTTAAAAGGATGGAAATGTTTCTTCTGAGTCGGTCATAAAATCTGAATCTGTATCTCTGAAATAATTAATTTTTAAGTTAAAATGCTCATGCTAAAGTAAAAAAAATGAAATTAAAAATGAAAAAAAGAAAGAAGTGGTTCTGTTCTTTCTGATCTTTGATTAAAACTAGAGGTTTTGTTCCCCATTGTATCTTTAATCTCTGCACTGGAAATGGAATGATTTCTGCAGCTATTTTGTGTGGCATTATGTATTGTGAAAATCCAATTTCTTTTTGTGAGATAAATACCACTGTAGTTGCACTCTTTAAAATGCCAAAGAATCAAATTATGGGGAAAGATGAAAAATTTTACTGTATGTACTGTATTCTGAAGTTTAGTGAATGTGTTCATGAGTTCAAAAAGATAATGGTGATGTTTCTAAAGCAGTGTTGTGGAAATCCTTCTCTAAACACCTATTATTTTAGCCTACATGTCCCTTGAAAAGGTGCTGAAAGATGATAAAAAACACATTTTCTTCTTTAGTGAAGAATACTCTTGATCTCAGTTTTTGCTGGCCTCTCTATGCTCAGAAAAGGACCTAAAAATCCCCAGTAGTGTTTTTTCATCCTTTCAGTGAAATGTCTACTTTAGTTCCAGTTTCTCAAAGCATTTCGTTATGCAGGGTAATTCTTTATCTCATCAAGAACCCTGCAGAAACAGTGCAATTTCTGGTAATTCGGTTGGATTCTAAAGAATAGGAGCTTGGTGGAGCTCCTGTACCCCACACTGGACTTTGGCCATCCACAGTGGCCCTGTGTTGATTTAAAGCAGTATATTGAATGACTCTTCCCAGTGTGACGGTAAATGATGCTGAATCGCTCATGTCCATATCCTCTAAACTCTTATCTCCCAAACTGGTTGATCACATCAAAATGTCCTTTGGGAAGCAGGCCTCAGAATCCTCTGGGTGAGTATTAGTTAGCTAAAGATGAAATTTAGCTATAGCTAAAAGCATGTAAGGATCTAGCAATATTACAGCAGGGATAGTGGAGTTGCATCGCCCTGGAATATTCTCTGGCATGAACTCAGGTGCTAGTTTTGGTGTGGGGCATGGGGATCTGCCCTAAAGCATATGATAGATGGTAGTACCTTTGTGTTTGGGTGGAAACTCACACAAGTGCTTTTCAAGTCTTCTTGAGAATAGCACTTTCATGACTGCAGATGGCAGGCTAGCAGAGAGGTTGTTTTATTTCATTTGCAGTAGAAGTGTGTGTCCTGTTCTGCATAGCTGAAAATGAAGTACTGGCTCAAGGCTAGTGTCAAATCATCATCCTAAATACAGCCCACCTGGTCAGCACGTGATGAACGCCCACATTGACCTGCTCTTACCTCCAGCCTCAAACAACAACACTGGCCCCTATGTGATAGGACATAAGTTTCTGCACAGATCCATTTTAGCCTTTGATACAGAGTGTTGATTTACCTGTGGGGAGAAGGGAGAGGTTGTTAGGGTGTACTTCGATGTGCATGCAGCCAGAGGCCTTCTGGATGCAGTCTGACCTGGGAGTGTGTATGTCATGTCTCATTCATGACCTAGCAGGAGATGTTAAGCTGCTTATTTCTGCCTCTAGTTTAGGCTGTCCACTTTTTCTTTTTTTTTTTACATCTCTTTTACTTCTTTGACATCTCTTCTTTTACTGTCTTACCCGACATTTTGTGGCAGTTCTCTCATGATAGCCTCTTTTATTTAAGATTGATCATTTTTATTTTATGAGCCTTTCATTGGCCCCATATAAATAACTTGGCTGGCATTTACTCTTTCTGTCATTCTGATGTCCATGGTGTGGTTATTTTTGCTGAAGGCTGCTCATTTAAGCAATCACAGACTAATCATGTGGAACTCAAAGACCCAGGGAAGACTAGAGGAACAATGATGGGCAAAAGAACCTTAATAACCCACCTAGTGGAAATGGACAACTCAGCTGCTCCCTAAGACCATCCAAGGGGTGGGAGAAAGATTGACCTTAGAGTGAAACCCACTGAAATCAGTTGGTGGGAAAGGACAAAATTGGGGAAAAAGAGGGAGTAAAGTGGACTGAGGAGGAACGAAAGTGGAAAAAAAAAGAAGGAAAAGGGTAAGAAGTAGTTAACTGAGTAAAGGTCAGGCAGCTTGTCTGACAAAGCCCTGAACTGATGGGTGTAGTCTGTTCTCTTTTACTTAAATCTGATTTCTGACTGCCTTCTTTGTGGCTGTGCTCCCTGCCCCAAATGTGTATGTGCAAACGCTGACAAACCTTAGCCCACACAAGTTGGTGAACACGAGAGGTCTGTACCCAGCAGCAGGAATGAGCCTTGAACCTCAGGGGCTTGTGGGTGTAGGTGCCAACAAGTGGAGCATGTCAGGAGCACCTGGGGGTGCTTCTGGAGAGACTGAGGAGGCTAAAAGCAGCAGTGGCCCATATACTCTGTGTGCCCCATGGCACTAGCAGACAGATTCCAGTCCTGATGAGCAGGACAGAAGGAACAGGACTGGGTCACCTGTGCTCTTCTTGTTCAGCTGAGGGCTGTGTGAGATTGTGCTTTCTCTCTGTGTCTACCTGTGTGGCTGGATGGGTGGGCAGTGTGAGTGCACATGTGCAGCTGTCAGGAGTGAGTGCTCAGCCTCTCCTCTGCCTGCACTCAGGGAGAGGGAACAGCAGCAGCCCCACATCCATGGGGCTGAGACGGGAGGACAGCCCCTGGCTCCCACTGCCCATCAAGTTCAGCTACCTCTAATACAGATGAGTTCTCCTCTTGCCAAACCCATGAGCACTGGTAACTTTTATAGATTTCCTGCCACATTAGTAAGTTAACTTATGTCACTCATCACTCCTAACCCACTTTTACCTGCCACTCTCTGTGCAGAGGACTGAGTGATCTGTGACTTTCTTACTGCCCTGCTGAGGTGTCTAATCATGACTTTCAAATAGTTATCTGCCTAATTTTCTGCCTATTTTGTCTTACTGCTCAATTTCTTTTTTCTTTTAAGAAAGCTGTTGTTGCTAAGCATACAAGCAAATGAATACATTTATTAAGAAAAAGAAAGAAGAAGTGAGCCTCTGCCGAGGCACCTGGGATAAATTCTGTATGAACAACATTTTCCTGGAACAGTATAATTATTATATTTTTATTTATTTTTTATAATTTAAAAAAATTTGTTTCCAATTCTCATACAAGTTCATTAGTAACCTAGGGTACTGTTGTACTTTTGAACTGAATACTGTAATGTAAAGAGAGAATGCCTTAAGTCTTACTTGAAGACTATTATTTAACTTTTGAACAGCTGGGTTCCTTCCCAGGTACTCAGAAGCCAAATTCTGGCTCCCCATGAGCAGTAATGTGCATATATCATCACAAATAAATTTGATAGATTGCCTTTGATAGAACAGCAATGTCTGAAATGTAAAGTTAACATCTAACAAGAATATCTATTGTCTTTAATAAAAGGTGAACCCTGCACACACATCAGCCTTCATGAATAAATTTTTTTCACAGAAATAGCATGGCGTAAAAATGAAAAATATGTGAATTGGGACTAAGTGAAAAAAGGTGTTTTGGATGTGTTCAGGACAAACTTGCCTGGGATGAGAACTTTTTTCATGCTTGACCATTTAATGCAGATTCCATGTATTCAGAGGGAAATGTGAGATTATTCAGTGAATACACTGAAAGGTGTGAGGGTCAGATGAATGACATAAAGCATGTCAGACTTCTGTATAAAATTCTCAGTCAGATACTAAAAAAAATTAATTTCTGCCTGGAAGCTAAATTGCAGCATTTTGGTCCAGTGATTAGTTCCAGTGACTAGAGAAAAGTAGTTCCACCAATTTGGACTGTAATGTCCTGAAGGGAATGAACAGAAGGACTTTAAACCCTGCTGGATCTGTGGGAGAATAAATAATGCAGGACTCTGGGGCTGCACAACAGGAATGTAATTGAATGCATCAACTTATCTCAGAAAGGATGATGAGAGTCCTTAAGAAGATATGCCTTTTAGATACACCTGTCAGAATTTCTAGAACATTAAGACTGCCCCTGGCTGTGATTTGCTCTTTATTGATAAAGGTATATGTATGCATTCTGCTGACTCTTTAAAGTGGTTTCAACATTTCTGCCTTTATATTTTATAAAATTCACTGTGAGTGAAGCTGTCAAGGAATCAAAAGGAATTAGCAAAGATGCTCCAATTCAGCGTGTTCATAAATCAACTCAGTGTGCTTTGATGTTGATACTGTGGACCACAGTTGATACTGTGGACTATTTTACCTCTTCTGCTTAGACTAATTGATATATTTCATTTATTGTTTGAGGGTGGTTAGTAACTTATATTTATGTTCCTGAAAGACTTATTCCATATGCAATCACACTGAATAATTTAATTGGAAAAATAAACAGGACAAAAAAGAGATGGAAGAGAAAGGTTGAAAATGAGAAAGGTAGGCAAAGGAGGGACTGGAAGGAGCACAAACTAAGAAGTGAAGGAGGAAAACTAAAACTGGAGAAAAGAAAGAGGTGAAGAAAGTAAAGATCAGATTCCTTAGAAAGAGATAAAAAAAAAAAAAAAGTGGTCCAAGCAGAGCCAGTGAAATAGAATCAGAGAGTCCAGGAAAACCCCTTGAGTAAAGTCTCAAAATATATGTAAAGGGACAGAAAACCTAAAAAATCACATTTAAAACAACTTTCATGTGAAAGCTGTAAACGTAAGATTTTGCATAAATTCATCTGAAAGACTTCTAAAAAAAAAAGGCCTGGTCTGATAACCTTGATAATCCTTTAATATAAAGTGATGTTTTTCCTGAATCAGTTGCTGATTTAATAATTTTATGGGAAAAAAGATAAAAAAAATTTCTTAATTTAAAATGTTCATAGTAGAATCTCCCATGAAAGTCTTGCCAGATTTTTTTCCCCCCCAGAGGTTTATTACACTTATTTTTACATCTCTTTCATCTTTCAATGATTTAACTTCATCTCAAAGATCTATCAAGCAGAATGAAGAGCCCTCTGTCAAATTTCTGTCCTTATGACGTACTTAAGCATGTATGAAGTAATTTCTACAATAAAATGTTTCAAGGTTTCTGAGTCTTGTTATAATGCATGTTTTACGACCTATTTCATGACTCCCTTCTTGTCCCCACTTTTATCCTGCCTGTTTTTAATATCCTTCTTCAAATGGACACAGTAGTCTGGTAGCAGGCAGAGATGACAATCTCTTGGGGTTTTTGCTGAGCATCTCCCAGCTTACACACCTAAAGACAGCATTAAGCTTTTGGGAAAGGATGTAGGTGTAGATCAAATGCTGCTGAAGACAGCACTAGGTCTCTAGGATTTGGGTTACAAGCTGGGGGCACGTGTGGTTATTGACCAAGCAAATTGAGAGAAAGGTAGTTCATGTTCATTTTCATGTGTACCTGTATGCAATGCTACCTTCCTCATCCTTTACCTAGATAATAATTTTGATGTAGCAATGCTTGTCCTAGCAGTATGGCATCAGGACTTTATCCCGAATTAGACATAGTTTCACTTGAGTGTTCCTTTTTGTTCGTGTTAGGCTGATGAGTAATCAACAGCACAGTACGGCATCAACACTATTCTCTTTGTCAACAAATTTTGGACTTCAGAATTGATTAGTCAAGCTAGTTTGACCATAACTTTTTTTCCCCCATAAGCTGTTGCAAATCTCTAACAGTAACTCTCCTTTGATGTATTTCGTTGGCTTGTTTTCACTCATGCCATTTATTTTTGTCAGAATTGTCTGATATTAATCTGAATCATAAAACTTATGCCTTATAACCACCTTAGCCTAGCTAGCTTCTAAAATGAATGCCACAATTGTCACATACCTCTAGTGCTCTGGATTCTTCAGAAGGCTTGGAAAGCCACTGAAGGTCCCTGTACCTGGCTCAGAAATCTCACTGACTGCCACTTCAAAGCTTCTTATATGGTGTCTCATGCCCTGTCTTAGTCATCATTGCTTTTGTATCCTACTGAGTTATTATTAAATTACAGTCTTTGTCTTCTAGTATGTGTGTCAAATATTTCTGACTTTCATTTAAATGCCAGTTTCATGATTTCTATTTGTGTAGCCATTAACATCAACTGAATCTCATTCAGTCAAATATAAATGTCTTTTTTTTTCTTTAGCTTCATTTGCCTGAGATTTTGTCTCTTCAGCTTTTTGTGTGTGTGTGAATTCACTACAGCTGCAAGATTCCAATAGTTCTAATTTTAATTCCCAATTAAGTAGATTAAGCAAAATGTTACCTTTTAAATTCTGCATATGTTCATGTCCTGTTAGCCACTGCTATCCTCTTTCTTCATGCCAAAATAAATCTTTCCCTTAAATATGATTTTGCTGCAAAGATGTGTATTGTATCTGGTAGCAAGATTATTTTCATAACTTCCTTGTCATGCATTTCCTTTATAGACCATTCAGAGCTATGTTTCAGCTGCATTTCATAGAAAATTCAGGATGGAAAATTGCTCAGGTTTGTGAGCTAAACAGCAAAATCCTCAATGCTCATGAAAACAAAACTATGAACTAAACATCCTTTTGTGCAACAAAATCATGGGCTTATTTCAGGACAGGACAAGAAGAAGGAATAAGGAACTTTCGCACAGAAACCTTGCTGATGAAAGCGTACAAACATGTCCCGGGAGGTGAACAAAAGTTCTTGGGCTTGCATGACAAGGGGCTTAGGTGTGTGTGTTGTCTCTGGGCAAATATAGGAGTTATTCTTGTCTACTCACCCTTAAAAAGACTGTGTTGCCAGACTCAGTAAAATGTGTGTTTCAAAGCTAGCATGGGAAGGGTAGGGGCAAGGGGGAGAAGCTGCGCTCTGCTTGTTGCAGCTAGTTTGCTCCTCATCTGCAGGAGGGAGAAGTTGCTTGTGTGTTGCTTTTGGCTACAAGAAGAGTTGAAGGCAAGTCACTTGGAGCACAAAGTGCTCATTTGCACTCAGCAGGATAGGGGTATGCTCCTCCTGGTGTAAGCAAGGCAAACCCGAGGCAATTCTTAACTTCTGCTGTGAGATATACAGAATGAAATGCATGAGGAACTTTGAGGTTTTCTTCTCTTTTCAACATTGGCATCAGAGTCTGCTAATGTCCTTGCCTATTGTTTTAAAGAGAAAACTTACTGGTGATTCTATTAATATTCTGTTTATTTTATTTATGGTTTTGACCAAAAAAATCCCACAAGACCAACCCACAAATCAAGAGGTAGATTATAAATGTAAGCTTCCTGCTACTCGATATTGCTTATCTACAGAGTAATATTCCCACTAGTGAATCTCACAGGCAATTACAGAATGTAATTGTAGGTACAGCTGAAGGTGCACTCTGCAGGAAACATGAGATAGGCTTCATCTCCTCCCTCAAATTCCAGAACAACTTCTCTGTGGCAGACTGAGAAGGATTGACCAGGCCTTCCTATCTGTGCAGCAATTTTCAGCTACACAAGTTGGGGTCTCAGATCTCCCAGAACCAGAAACAACACTGATGTTAAATATTTTTTCTTGGCATTTGCCTAAAAAGTGAGATCAATAGAATACCGTAAGCAAGTTTCATCCTTGGATAGATATGCAGCAAATAACTTACAAGTGTACAGCACTCCAAGTACTCATGGACATTAAAATGCTGACAGAATAGATAGGATGACACTGTCAGTCATCCAGCTCTGATAAATAAGCAGAACACCCTTAAATGATTATAGCTGGCCAGACCAAGGTAGTCAGTTGAGGTCTGATTGCCAGAAGTTCAGCTATCTATCACTTGATGACAAGGCCTTGGTCACCAGATGAAGCTGATTAGGCAATCATTGACAAGGTTATGAAAGAACGCCCTCCTTTAGTAAACCCATCATCTGGAACAGCAGGAGGAGAACGGCAGACCTGATGCAGAGGCTGCAGTTAACTTTTACCTGGTGAAGTGTCTTCAGACTGGGTAGAAAAGAAAACAGCTGAACAGTCAGAGATGTTTTTAGCTTCTGTTTCACTATTTAGTTTTTACTGTCTCTCTTAAGGAAAGAATAGCTTATCATAAATTCTATGCAAAACATATTCGTGTGATGTGCTTTACCTCCTGTCTCTGAGGAGATAACCTATTAACTTATACTCCTTTGAGATTCAAGCTATGGATTCTGAAGTATCAGGGCTGGACTCTTATGACCCCTGGACCAGGAAGAGCACCCCACCTGTGCAAGCTCACATAGTTCCATGTAGCTATAAGGTCTGTCTCCTCTAAATAAGAAATATAAACATTTCAGCTACTTCTTGCCTATAGTCTAACTCCCACCACTGTCTTCTGTCTCATTAGCTAAGGAGGATCAAAAAGGATCATGGGGATTTAGGCTTGACTTCATTGTGAAAATGCATTTACTTTTTAATTGAAAAGAGGGTCGCCGATGAAGCGACAATCCTTGGTCTACCCAGGGTGGAAATTGAAATAGGGATGGGAACAACTGAGTTGCCTGAAAAACAATTTAATAATCAACCAAAAAAAGAAGAAGCCGTACACAGTATAGGGTCAACTTCAAAAGACCTTTAAATGGGGTAAATGAAAAAATATATTACTTAGGGTCCAGGGCAGTAAACCAATTAGCAATTACATGACCATATATGAAAATGTTACAAACCAATCATAAACAAGAACTCAGAATATTACTTTATTTGTAACTACTTCATTAACATAACTGTACCCAAAATCCTAGTCTTCTCACCATAACTTACAAGATGTTTCCCACAGCTTTAAGTTAATGCTTACTTCATTGCTGACCAGGGTTAGCTCACTGTCTGTCCTTCGCTCCCCAGTCTCCACAAAACTTGGTTTTGGTTCCCTTTCTCACAGTCAGATGGCGATAAATATAACGCCTGTTTCAGCTGGAAACCAGGATGTGTTTCCCCAAAAGGAGGGTCATTGAAATTCCTTTGGTAGTTTAAATTCCTTTGTGGAAACTGAATTGTTTTAGCTCAGATTTGACTTCCTATTGACAGCACTGAGAGCAGTATTAAAGTTTAGTTTATATCACTACAAGAATAGCCCTTGTGACTATCCCTGAATAAAACACTCTGCTGAAAGCATACCGGTAACTCGGCAGGCTTGGATGAGCAAAGCCAAAAATACAGCAGCAGCTGTCCCATTGATCAGAGTGTACTTATTCAAAACTCTGCAGATCAGATATTTTGTACAGAAACAACCATTTCCCAATTCATTCAGAATTACATGGGAGAGTTGGGTAAACTTAGAAACGTGTGCTTAAAAAGGAGCCTCCTTGTCCCCAGATTGCAGCATTCTTGATAAGTCATTAATATGATGAATTTGCAGGAGCCTACCATTATACATATCCTGGGTTACATCCATGTTTGTGTCATTTGCTTAAGCAGTCTCTGTTTTGAATTCAGATCATGTTATGTGTTCTGGGATCAGCGTCTTTTCTAACCTTATTATGCAGTTACCTTCTTGACTGCCACACAAGGAAAAATAAGTTATATTTTTGAGCAGAGGCTCAGAGCAAAATTTGCAAGATATCAGGACTGAAATATAGTCCTTTTATTACCAATATACTTTGAAATAATATTCCTTTGCTTTTTTTTGTACAGGGATTTTTGTCAGTCACTGGGCACTTTATTCCTTGTGCTTACTGATCACAACTGCTTCTTGCATATAACTTCTTTTTGAAAATCTATTTCAAAAACATTCTTTATCTATCCAAAGTAACTGTTTTCTTAGCTATTAGTCCATAGTATTTATTACTTTGTCCATTGTTTCTGCTCTGTCTTTAATTCTCTTGAAGAACTATTTTGGCTGATGCTGGAAAGGGGAGGGCAGGATGGCCAACTACAGTATTTTGTCTTTCATTTATTTGGTCGGAATTTCCTCTTAGCTTTTCTGTCTACCCTATAAATACCAGTTGTCACAGGGAAAGTACAGGCTGTGTGATGCTGAAGACATGAACATGTGTTCAGTGGCCTCCAATAAATGACCGGGAAAATACTTTACCACAGGTGCTAAAGGAGCAGCCCATCTCCCATTAGTAATGCCTGTGGGCTCGGGCTTGTGCACTTCTCCTATTTTCTTCTTTTTTTTGAAGTCTCCGATAAAACCACAGAAGACAATCCATGATTTTGATAATTCTGCTGCTTTTTTTTTTTTTCAGACAACTTTCCCTTATACCCAAAATGTTTTTGCATGAGTCTGTAAATATCTCTCTGCCAACAGAACCCACAGCTGGTTAGTAAAAATGAGGGGCAGATCTCATTGAAGTCAGCAGGGCTGTGGTATTCAGTGGCTCAGTTTCTATGCACAAATGACTGTAAATACCCCAGTGTTACATCCAAGCACTCCTCAGGCTTTACCTAATATTTTTTGTTTCAAAAGATTAAGTCTGTTCCCAGCTCAGCTAAATCAAAACCTTTAAGTTACTCCTTTTAGAACCCTCAAGCACCGGAAGGATAAATAGCTTTTAGTTCTGGTAACTCAAGGGTGATGATCAGCTCCTTCAAAGACTGTGTGTGACAGTGCAGAAAATGTCTTTATTCTGTTAATTCCAAAATTATCTGCTTGCCTGGAAAATAAAAAACAGCTTCTAAATGTATTAAGAAATAAAAAAAAATACTTTGGGTAAGAGAGGATAAATGATGGATTCAGAGTGCAGGAAGGTCAGAATGTTCACTCAGTAGGGCTATCCTACTAATCTGATGCCTTAAAGCTACAATTTATGTCCAATATTGGTGCAATACATGCACTGCAATAATGTATGAAATAAAAATATGTGCAGCATTATAAGATAAATTTTCCACTTTACTGTTAGTAAGCAGGTAAGCTATACACATAAAGAACCTGTTCATAATAGTTTCTGAAATCTATATACATTTCTCAGCTTTTAGCCGGAAAGACTGTGTTCTTCTTATAAAGGGTTTTAAAGAATGAGGCAGGTATATATTACAACAGAAAACAACCATAAAGAAAGGGGCAATTTGGTTAAATGACAGAAAGGGTTTCTGTGCAATCGGAAGACCTGATCTCCTTATTTATATGAAATACTTGTTTTATGTTGACTTAACTTTCTCAGTCTTTCCTGACTAATTAGTGTTAGCAGGTATTTATCTTTGCTCATCAAAGGCATTATTCAAAAATAACTTTATTTTCCCTCTGCAAAGGTCCTTCTGTCTTATCCTGAATTACCCCATTATGCTGTCATTGACTTGGAGATATTTCTTGATTTGCATTGTTCATTTATCTCTTAAGTCCATTTCCTTTTGTTTGTTATGACTGGTTTAGGTTTTTTTGGTGCTATTTCTTCAGAATTTCTGCCTTACTTCATTTTTTTCACCTTCTTCAGCTGATGATTGCAGTGACCAGTCCTGGAATCACACAGTCAAAACGTCTTTTGCTCTCTACCTAGAAATTTATTTTTCTGTTTGTTTGACATTTCTTGAATAACTCTAAATGAATTCACTGGTTTCCCCCAAATGCATTTCTTTGATGTGTCCTTCATTCCTAGTTTAACTAAGACTTTCTACAACAGTGTTGTGTAAAGCTTGTATGGTGCAATATATTATGTGGAACCCGGCAATGGAACCAGGAAACATTAAACTTAGGGTTTCTTTAAAACTGTTCCAGCTGCACATGGCCAGTTCAGGACTAGAGAAGGGTAACACCCACTTTACAGCACAGGCTCATGTTCTGAGTCCTTTTTCTGCCCCTGCATAGCAAATGTGTGCACTTGCATTTTCTTCAGGCTTATTGCAGAGGTACATAACAGCTGTGTTCATAGGCAACAGGTCTGCTTGGTCTGAGTGTGCGTGGAAGTGTTCCCTTGCCATGTGCATTTGAAGTCTGTGGTGTCTTCATATGTCCCCATCTGCATGGGCTCCTGCGTCTGCGCAAGACTCCAAAGGCAGCTGTCCTTAAAAAAAAAAAGAAATAGTGCCCATTTCCTTCAGAGTGCTGGAAAAGTTGAAACATCTCCTAGGAAGCAGAAGCCAAGGTAAAGTATCTTCCTCTGGAAAATTCGAACCGCATTTATTTTGCATTCAGGACAGCAGGGTATCTGTTGGCACAGATGAGAACAGAATCTATTTTTCCTCTGGAAGTCTTCTGGGACCATGACATAGTTTGGGACAGAGGGAACAAGGTAAAGGAAGACTGCATCACACTCTCCTCTGGGAGAGAAAATTTCCAGGTGTTAGTCCCTGCTCTGACTAAAACGTCTATCTATTTATCCATTGTTTGAGAAGGGAAATTCTCTCTCCCTAACTTTTGAGGATTAGAAGTGTTGGCTTTTGTTTATGCTTTGCTTTTTACTGTTATGGCTAACTGCGTAAGAGTATTCAATCCACTGTGTTATCCACACCACCCAGAGGGAGAAAATGCAATTACTTGAATCCTGTCAGTGAGTGCTTTTGACACAGCGGTTGCGATAATGTGTCAAGCAGACTAAACAGGAGACCTGCAGAATTCAGCTTGTGCCCAGCAAAGGCAGAAGACAGTTTTGAGCAACAATACTTAGTCTGAGGCTTGCATATGCTTTATAGCATACCCTTGCCCACAGTCTTCTGTATGCAGATTGAAGATCTGTGGGGCTATGGGCAGTTTTTTCCTGTCCCAGCTTCTGTGGAAATGAAGGTACGAGAGGGAGAATTATGCGGTGGGATTTTGCCCAGCTGTGGGATGAGGGGGAGTCAGGCATGCATCCAGGCCCCTGAGACTGGGATATATCCAGCAGTCAGAGCAATAAAGGAAGGAAGTAATAGAGGGCTATAGCTGTGACATGCTGTATTCAGTTAAAAAAACCCTTAATTTTTAATAAAATGTAAATCTCGACACATTTTTGTATTCAACTTCTCATTTTCTAATGACAGTTGTTTGGAGAGACACAACTTGTTCTGGTCTGCCTTGACCCACTGTCTCTGTCTATAATTTCTCAGAGGAGTTCAAATCAGTGTGTGCCTGGGATGTTGCACTTGCTCTGCATTTCCCTTTTACAAACCATGCTGTGAATAAACACACATCTGGGCAGGCAGTGGACAAATATTTCCAGATTCAATATAACAACATTCCATAAGCCTGTTGTCCCTGTTAAAAGGAGTTGTGCATGTTTTCAAATTACTGAAAAACGTTATTTTCTCTATGGATGTGCAAAATGGATTCAGTTTTAGCTTTTCTTCCCACAAAATGAGTACATACCTAAGCTTCTCTGCTCACTGTTAAGCTTGTGCTTCGTGACTTGCTATCATCCCTCTCTGTCCCAGTGAGAAGGGGAAACCTAAACAACAACAGCTTAGTCCTTGTGCTCTCTTACCCTCAGCAGCCCAGAGTCTTTGCTGTCATTCACACCACCTCACTTTACACTTTGTCAGGATAAGCATACAAACTGCACATTGAGCACAGTTTTGGGGGAAGGAGAAATGGAAAACAAACAAACAAACAAAAAAATCAAACTCAGCTGCTCTTATTATGTCACTAGAAAAAGTTTACTGGGAAAAAAGGCAAAAGTAAGTGCATAACAGGTTTGTTTCCATCCGCTCATACTGAGAAGTTTTTGAGCCTTAGAGAAAGAACAGTCTGACGTGTCTTGAGTTGCAGCTGTAATCACAACTATAAATAACTGTTTGGAAATCAATTCCAGGAAAATCTCACATATTTGGAGAGAAAGAAAAATGCTCTTTTGCACTTTTATCCTGCATGGGAGTAAAGCTGAAATATGAACAGGCAAGCAATTTATAACACTTCATCATGTTGGCCTGAAAATGTCTTAGTACGGGGGGCTGCTGTGTCACCCAAAACAAAATCTGCTTCTGTAAACAAGACAAATCAAAGAAATGCCAAACTGAAGATAAATAAAAAGAGAGTTCTCACAAAGATCTCCAAGTTTCTGAGGAAGATGGATGCTTGTAATGTATCAAATGAAATAAGAACAATGAAAAAATCAAGGGGCATAGAGCAAGCAAGCAGATGTTCTGCAGTTCCCAAGAGAAGAGATGAAGAGTGTTTAGAATTTGGCTTCTGAGTCAAGTCAGAAAAGAGCTCCTGGCAGTAGTGCATATCAATACTGAAGGGAGAGCTTCAGAGGGTATCTTAAAGATCACAGCTCTTTTCAGAGAGGAAGAAAGGGTGGTGTTTTGAGACATGTAATTTGATTCACTGAGAAACACATCCCTTTAAAGTTTCCTCCTCTTAATAAGTAGTATTTATTAATAAATAGCACTGCAACAGTGAATTTCTGGTGCCTCTTAACTATTTATAAAGGAGGAAAAAAATATGTGCATGATATTGATTTCTGTAAATAAGATACTTTGGCAGGTGTGAGGACTGACACAAACACATGCTTATATTCAGCATGCTGTCTTTAAGTGAAATGATAATGTAGGACATGCATGCAGTTGTAAACAGTATGAGGTTACTATCTGATGAACAATGTAATGTGCATGGATTCATTTCCTACAAACACTTTTCATAGCTGCTTCATCTAGGTAGTTTATAAATTAATCAGATTTTATAAAAAGACCATCGGCATCAGGTACTATCTGTTCTCCTCTAAAGAGATTTCAGTTAAGAGGTCTTGATCCAAAAAAAAAAAAAAAAAGGAAATTGAAAACCAGATGAAGTTTTTTATCATAGCTGCAATCAAAAGAGAACTGCTTTTCTCTTCTATTAACTGGTCACCTTAATCTGCTATTCAAGTTGGCAGCATACACAGGGCCTATATATGCCACCTTCTCCTTTTCAGTAACAGATACCTATCTTCTGGGTAGCCAGCAATGAAGAAAAAGCCAGAATCTTGGAGATTTGGATTTGAAGAACAAGAGGCAGTGAATACAACCTTGGATATAGGATTTTTTTATTTACCCTTTGCCCAAGAATAGGATGCTCCATCCTAAGGTCTTTTCAACATGCAACTGTAGAATGTCTTGTGCAACTTGCTTTTATTAAACCATGTGCTTTTACTATACCCACTATGAGCAGAAGATGGGATTGAATAAGTGAAGGACGTTCACTTACGATCTGCCCAGTTCTGTAATTGCTAGTAAGGAGTTAACAATGAGAAAGTTACAATAATTTACCTGAATAAAGTGATGGAACTCCTTTTTTCAACATTCTCTAACATCTGAAAAATGTCCCATTTATTAATGTACTAAAGCTTTCCTTTGTAAATAGCAAGTAATTAATTTTGTTACAGTGCAACTTAGTGTTGTAACAAAAGAGTCAGTGACAGTTCCCTGGAACAGGGAAAAGCAATTAAACATTTGTTTTTCTGGTTAAATAATCTGTAATGACTAACAAATGACTGCTGTCTAGCTCTGCACTGCTGTACTGAGAGCTGTAAATAACAAGAATAACAGGACAAGCGCCTGCAGGACACTGGAAGAGTATCATTGATTGATGCAGAAGCATTGTCTTGAAAGATTTTTTTTTCTTATGTGTGTTCAGTCAGTTTCTAAATTAATGTAAAATGTTAGTGTTCACAGTTTTCTGGAGTGAGAATTTACAGCTTATTGCACAGAGAATCACCTCTCCAGATGTTTTGGGCACAGTATCTGAAACTTCACTAACTGGCACCTGATTTTGGTACTATTTTCCTTTGGGTGACTATTTACCTTTCCCATAAATAAATGGTTTTGCAGGATTCTCTTTTATCAAGCTTATCAGCCATCTTTGTTCCAGACTAAGTTGTTCTAGGCTATTCTTTATATAAATATCCCTATGTGAGTGTGTGATGTCTTGGGAAAGATGGTGACCACAGCTGTGGGCTCATATTGATGTCTACTCAACAACAAAAGACTGATTTGAGTAGGCTGAATTCCCAGAAGTCAGTAACTGCCAATAGATTTGTATTTATTTTTTGAAGCCTGGCAGGAGGTATTCTTCAGCCCATGAGCCTCCTAATCTTATTGCATTGTGAGAGTTCCTCTGTGTTAGTACAATCTACCATCTCTGAGGAATCATTAAATACTTCATATGCTGGTTTCACAGTGGTGGTTTTGCTCTACAGCACCAAAAAGACTTCCCTGTAAACTAAATAAATGCTTGTTTATCATGAATTAAGGAATCAGAGTAAAAAAATTAATACATAGATTGGGAAAAAAATCAAAGGTAAACAAAATTGAGCTTCACTCTATGGTTGCAAATAAGAGTCCTTTCTAGCATTTTAATGTCTCTGTTAAAGTGTTTGTCTCATTTCCTCCTCTTTGATCTTTTTTTTTTTCTTGCCCTCCCGGTAAATCTTTCCCTGTCTTTTTCCTTTGTTGTACGTTGAATTGCATATCCCACTACTCATGCAATAGGTAAGGTTTACACCTCAACTAAATCTTGAATCTCTTAATGCCACCCCAGTAATGTCTTATTTGTTACAGGAGAGACAGTTTTTCTAAACATGGTTCTTTTGCAGCAGCCCTGCTTAGGGACTGGGACTCCAGTAAAGATTTTTCTCTTTCTGTCTCTGCATGTTGAATGCAAGAAGCTAAAATGTACTAATGAGTGTTGTAGGCAAAGGGCATGCCAAATTTGTGATCCATTACAGCTTTTGATAAGCATTACTGGTTATACTGCAGTAAGATGAAATGTGAAGCACTCTGACTCCTGAAATAAACAGGTTTCTGAAAGATTTTTTCTTGAAGAAAAATAAAACTCTGTAACAATAGAGCACATAGCAATTATGTGCCTTTCTCTTAGATCGTGATTTTTATTTTTCAGGATTGGACACATAACTAAAAAGCATGTCCTTTGGCCGATAATTATGAAATCTGGACTGGTTTGTTTGTTTTGTGGTTTTTTTTATTTGTTGGTTGATTTTGGCTTTTTTTTTTTTTTTTTGGTAATTGAGCAAGAAAACTGTAATGGTCTTTAAGAGCAGAGGAAATATAATTTGTTTTTTTGGCTCAAGTTCAACAAGGGAGTGCCACAAGACAAGAGGGATGAAGGGAGCAGTAAGGAGATACATAGGTATTTATTTCTAGGTCACTTACTTGAGTCTGATCCAGGTCAATGCCACCTAAAATTTCTTGCAAATTGGTAGCCGTTTAGTTAAGCATGAAAAGACTTGGCATTGCCTCTACTACATTGTAATTTCTTTATCTTCCTTAATTTTTAAAGCTGGAATTGCAGACATTGCAAAAATAAAAGCAACTGCTGGTATAAGTTTTCTGCAGTTGAATGGATGCCAATGTTTTATCACAGAACAAATTCTCTCAGCAAGTACTATCTGCACGACTGAGCCTCGAGCCAGGTCCTAACATCCCTGCAGAGATGGGGATGTTTTTAATTGCTTGGGTAAACAACTCCTAACCGCAGGGTGAGACACTATTTGACATGAATTTTTTTCTTTTTTTGTTTTTTTGGAAAGTGGATAGATAAGATCCTTAGCAGCTGCAAGTGTATTCTCCATGTAGGTGCTGTCTGGACCACCATTCCATGTGAACTCTAAAGACACAAACCCCTGACATAAAGCTCTGTCCCTGTTTTCATAGCACAAAGTCCAGCTTGTCTCAGAGTCTTCTTTCCAAAATTGTTGGAGTCCAGGGCACAGGAAATATTTCTGGGCCTGTCATATTCCTCAGGAGAGCACAGCTTTTAGTCTTTGGCTTTGGAAAAAGCTTCCAGGACTTTGGGATGAGTTGATTTTTGTGAGTGTATGAAGTAGATAACAATGTAGTTTACCACAGGGTGAAAATTTAGGCTTTGGGTTTTTCTTTAGTATGGAGGTGGATGGAAGGCAAGATGGAGGACTTTGGGTGTTAACTTAGTATCTCCTTCTTCTTATCTACTCCATTTTATGCAGTGTTGGTGGCACAGAGTGATTGGTTAGACAGAGCTGCAATGTTACGTGGCTGACAAATAATTAGTTATTGGTAGTAGAATAAAAATAACGTACGTTTTAGGTATGTCGTAAGAATTAATTGGATATCATATCTTGTATAAAGTCCTTGAAAGCAGACATTTTGGGTCTTGCTGGCACATGTCTCTGAAGTATGCAAAGCCTGTTGTTATCCAAGGCAATGAACTGATAAGAGAACTAATAAACAACTGGAGACTGAATTCAGCAAGTCCCGCTTGTCTCATTTTTACCCTGGCACAGAACATCTCAGGGGTTTCCCTATCAGGGACCCCAAGTGGGGGTTTTGTTTCCTACACAAAGTGTTTTTAAGATTCAAGGTATCCAGGTGTCCTTTCTCTGGGCAGGGTTTCCTTGAAACTCTATTTGCATTCATCAAAGGGTTACCAAACTAGTTGGGTTTGGAATGAAATCTCACTTCACTGGAAAATTTCTGGCCAGCTGTTCTCTCAACAACCTCTGTTTCTAAAGCTGCCAGTATGAAACTCTACCCTCTCTGAACCTGAAGAACTCAAATGATGGATGAATACAAAATGGTGGAACTAATATGGTGCATGCTGATCTTCTTGGCTCAAACACTAGTCCTTGATATATCACATCCTCTAGCTATCATCTGATAACTGCCTATTTTTGCTGGCTGTTTCAGTTGTGAGCTCTTTGAGGCATAAATGTCTTGCTGCATGTTTCACACTCAGCACTTTTTAAAACTTTAATAGTTGTCCTTGTTACTTCCATTGGATTCTTGTGACTAAAAGGAGAGAAGATTTTGCTCTAGCTTTGTGCTCCAACTCTGGCAGCACTCCGTGCCTTTCATCCAGTCACATCCTATTTACTCAGCCCTGAGATATATTAGATTACAAGAGAGGTAAGAGGATATCTATAACAAATGATTAATATATGATGTTCTCCTGATCTGTTATGGAAGAACATTTTCTTTAAAGCCTCATTCAGGTACAGTTCAGATTTGTTGAGGTCCCCAGAATTACTGTCTACTTTCCAGAGTAGACGCAATTTGCTCACATCCGTGTGATGGAGCTCTATGTACGAAAATTAAAAAAAAAACAAAAAAACCCAAAAAAACAAAAAACAAACAAACCAAAACAACAAACAAACCAAAACAAACACCCCCCCAAAAAAACCCAAACAAACAAACAAAAAACCAACAAAAAAACCCAAACCAAACAAACAAAAAACCAATAAAAAACCCCAAACAAACAAACAAACAAACCTGGCAAAAACCCCTTAAAAATTAAAAATCATGGGAAATTATCAGTTTAGGAATGTTCAGCTCTGGTAGTGAACAAAATGGTGCTAGTCTCCTCTGTAGCTAGTCTCCTCTGTAGTATATCAGGATATCTAAAGATCCAGAACTGACATCTTTTACCTCACTGGCATATTTTACAGCAGCCCAACCATGATGATTTTGTTTGGTTTCCATGTAATTTACCAAGTGTTTGTCCTTTCACAGGGCAGGCTATGCAAGCAAACTCTAGATTTGTGCTCATTCCTCAGTTCACAGGCAATGCATAGTACTGAATTGGAAATGATTTCTCAGAAGGACTTCAGGATCAATTAAATGTCTTTGGTGGAGGAGTAACAGGGATAAAGGGCTATTAAAGGTGATTTTTGTGCATGCACTGAGAATAAAAACTTTTGTTCTCCATTTTGTTTTGATTTCTTCAAGATGAGAAAAGCTCAAAATTATTTTACTTAGAACAGACTCAGCAGAAATCTTAATTATGAAAGAAGACTGTAATAAATTCGAAACCTCTGCATTAAAAAAGTGGTTTATAATTTGAAAAATATGTAGGAACTTCCAAAGCTCCAAAGGGTAATGCTGTGTGGATCAGGGTCACAGAGGAGAGAGGAACTGCCTGTGATGGAGACCGTCACTGGGCACATAGGCTTGTGCCATACAGTTTACCTTCCTCAAGATAGTTTCAGATTTCTGTATAGCATAGTTGAACTTTTAAGAAAGTGATGGCCAGTTCTAGGTGCCTGAGATCTGACAGAGGTTATTTCAATGCTACTGCAAAAGAGCATTGTAGTGGTTTTGATTCGCTAATTTTAATTTATTCATTTCTTGCTGTGAGATAGGATTAGGAGAAGTGTAAAGCAAGCTGAACTTTAAAGGGTATAAAGAAGACTTTTATTAATAAGCTTAAAAGAATAATACAAATTAGAATAAAACCTTTAGACTACTTCTCTTCCCCTCTCTCACACCTTCTTCTCTTTCTCATTGACAACGTACAGAAACAATTCAGTCAGTTACCACCTTAAGAATAGTCTTTTTTTAGTTCACTCACGGAGAGGAGTATCCTCTTGTCGTGCTATAGGGACTTCTCTACAAGAAAAGAAAACCAATTTTCTTGTGGCTTCACTTTTCACGAATGGCAGTTGCCTGGGAATCTGCAATTGTGAAGTCTCTCCCATCTTCACAGACTTCCCAAAGCTGTGTTTCTGATCTATGTCAAACTTATGGGGGTACTACTTTTGAGGATGAGCTGTTAAAAGCAAAGGTTCTCTTCATCTAACTTTAAAATCATCTTTATCTCTGGGAATAGAGGTCTTCTTTTTCTTCTTCCTTGGTGGTAAAGAGTCTTTATCACTCCTCTCTCTCTTTTTCCAAGATTCTTGTGGAATTACAACTACTTCAACATTTTCAACATTTGTTTATTAGGCATGAATGCCTTTGCTCATGGTCTATACATGGAACATTCCACTCCCCCATGTATTTTTATTGATCTTTAGGGATATTCAGTGTATCACAGTCTATCCCCATACCTTACAAGAGGATTTTCAGCCTAAACTTAAGGCGTCTCCTGATTCTCTTTCCATCTGGGACGTGACTCTTTTTTTTTATTGACTTTGGTGTTTTTAATGTTGTTTCTTTCTGTTCTTTTCTCTCTCTCAAGGAAGGATTGAAGGTCTGTAAGTCTCATCTGTGCACTGAATGAAAGAATTAATATCTCACCCAGAGCATGTAGAGGGTGATCCCTGCTGGGTTGTGGCTACGCTGAGGCTGTGCCAGGATTTTAGGAGGCTCAGGCCCTGCTGCAGAGAGGGAGGAGGGATGTGAGGGAGAGCCAGGATCATAGCAGCCGATGGCTTCCCCTCCTCCCTGCAGGGGGCCCGGCTGTGCCCCTGCCAGACCCACAGGCTTGGCGATGGAGCAGCCCCGGGCCTGCCAGCCCCTGTTGCCTGTGAGAGCTGGAAGACGAAAAGAGAATTTCTCCGAGTTTTTCATCCTTATATATGTGTTCACAGAGGTGTATCTAACTTTTTTTGGTCTAACAATGTGTCAATATTTAAAATTAAGCCCTGATTGGTTTTTTATCAGGTTTAAAAGAAGCTGCCAGGGTCCTTACAGGGCATTACTTACATTACTAATTCCTTTCCTTCTTAACCAAAAAATAACGCAAAACCAGCACAAGCATGCAGAGCAATTTGCAATACCCAACAATTTCCTTCATTAGCAGAGGTGAGATGCACTTTAGTGGTACGGCCAGGCTGTCTGATCAACTTTGTACCAATGAAAGTAGAAAGGAGGGTGATGCCCTAGTTGGGGTGAAGACCTTGTGATATTATTCAAGGTCTTGGTGTCTATTTCAGGAAAAAAGCTATTTAGAAAAGTGTGTTGGCCAGTGACCTGCTACAGCACCGCTCAGTCTCAAACATGGTCTGGCCTGTCCAAACCCTGTGGGCTAAGCTTTATATAAAGATGCTGAATCTGATAAAATATCACATATTCACTTGTCATTTCTAATCTGGGGTGACTTATATAATTTTGTTAAAAGGTAGAACAGTAAGAATCACACTGCTGGGAAAAAACAGTGAAAAGTCAGAAGAGGGCAAACTGAGTATTCATATTTTACTTTTTCTTGAAAGTATGAACTGCAAATTTTTCTAAATTTGCATGTGTGTCTTAAGCCAACACCAGAGTATTGTCTTGTAAAGTGCGTTAATAATTCATATAACATAGGGCATAAACATAGGACAGAAATCTAATAACTTATTCTCTTCGACCCTCTGTAGGTAATGCAGTATAATTTTTTTAATTTAGTATAAACTTCAACCTCCCTATATGTTCAAACACTTATTGGAAACATCAAACTTTGACCTTCTTATTGATGAACACTTTGGTTAATAGTCTTACTGAAGTGAAGGACTTTACAGTGTAGCTATGACCAGAGTACTTCTGAGTAATTTCAGTGAAATACAAGTCAGGTCAGAAGAACAGATGCATTAAACAAAAATTTCATGTCTTTATCCTCATTTTCTCATTAGCCACTGGCGGTAATTTACTGTAATATCATTTTTTATTGTCTTCCAGAAGAAGACATGCATATTTTTTGAAGAATAAGGGGAATTTATGTTTTGCAGAGGTATGCTGTTGAAGTCAAAGACAAATGCTTCAAATTATTAGGCCTCAGCTCTTCTCACTTAATGAATAAACCATAAAAACAAGATGAGAAAGAATAACTCAATCTGCTGAAAACTGGATCCTTGTAAACAAAAGAAAAAAGATACCATAGTGTGATATGCAGCACTCTTCCTTAAATGTAAATTTTTGCCTTTATCAAACTGGCAATAACTTACCAGGGCATAAGGAAGATGGATTCTGCACACTATTAATGGGTGTAGTGTAGGTAATGAATACTTTCCTGTATTGTATACTTCCTGTAAATGTATACTTCACATTTACTAAATGTAGTAATGATTTCAATGAGTTGTTGAAAATTTTTAATTGCATGAATCTACTGTGTGTCTTTTCTGTTGCGGCTGTTTTGCTGTTGTGAAGCATTCACTTTCAGAAGAAAGAATGTAGGAAAGCTTCAAACAGACAACCCATAATATTTTCAGGATAAATTATTACTCATTTCACATCTAAATTGTGAAGTAAATAGCTGATGAATATGGGAGCCTGCTGGTGGGATACATGGGTGCTCCAGGTAGTGAGTGAACACCGACGAGTAAAGTAGTGAGAGGGGCAAAAAGCTTAGTACTGGGAATAAAAAGAAAAAGGATGTTATTTTAGAAAATATTCAGTCCAGGCTGTAGCTGGGCAAGGCTTTCTCTTGCCAGGGAGCACAGCTTTGTCTGCTGGGCCCACCAGCCATGGCTACCTGGTGCACTTTGGGGCCCCCCCAGTGGCAAGACAGCCGCTGGTTTTGTCTGCTGAATTTTCACTTTTTTATTTTAATGTTTGAGTAATCACTGTCCAAACATTAACCAAAACTCCCATATGCCTGCTGAACTTGATATTTCACATTGGCTATTCTGTCTCTGGTTCTCAGCATAATGACAGATCAGTTTGACTTGTAGATATAACATGCTAACTAGTATATCAGAAGTCATCCTGTACTTATTTCAGCCCGTTAAATGAATAATTTTCATGCATTTAAAGAACAGCATTGTGTAGTTATTTTTTCTTGTAAATCTAAAAAATACTTTAAACTTTCCAGTTTACTATTTTATCCCTCTCAACAAGAAGCAGGAAAGAAACTTTTATATTGACTTTTATATATTGATCTTTTCCTGTTGCTTATCTGCTCCTTACCATTAGTTTAAGAAAATTGATATAATTTTGTTTGTATGGAATTGTTTTTCAGGTTCTTCCGTTATTTAAGTAAGAAGTTAAGTAATTTTCCTATTACTTTTAAACAGGAGGGAATATCCATCTTCTATAGCCACAAGAAATGAAAACCTATGAGAATAAATATCCCTGGAGGAGTGCATGGCACGTGAAATTAGTGCTTATGGTTTCTGTTTTTCACTGTTGTGTTTTATGTACCAGCACTCCAGCTTGCTCTAAAGAATTTTTATGTATATTCAGACATGTTAGCACTCTACATTGTCTATGCATTTGAAAATGCAAACACTGTCTGATGGGCCCAAAGGGAAAGTAAGGGCATCCCTTCACTGACTTTTTAGCTGGGATTTAAGTCCCAGAGATGATGAAAGAGCTTTACTGTCTTATATGCTGAATGCGATGCTTACTACCAATACTTTTGAACAACAGGTAAACTGAAAAGGCTCTCTGCTGTGTAGCTGGGAGACAGGACATGAACAAGCTTGGTGAGACTGGTTAAGATCTGTGATAATGGACACAGTGACCTATGTCAATGTTATTGGTTGGTGATGTTACTTGTTTAAATGTTTTCACAAATTCAGTGCTGAAACAAAAAGTGCCTGCTCCAAAGGGTGCCCAGTGAAAGGACAGAGGGAGGATCCTCTAACTAAATACAACTCATCCTTGAAGGAAATGGAGATGACCAGGTGGATTTTAAAGAGGGACTTGAACTATCCTTTAGGAAAACTCAGTTTGGCAGATAATAGTGAATGAAGTAGCTGTGCAAAAAAGTGTGAATTCTGCCACAGAGACTGAGATTTTCAATGAAACATGTAGAACTCCAAAAGTGCTTCTATGTTGCCTACAAATGAGATGCAGAAAATTTGCTGAGCCTAAATTATAAATTTTTCATTGCATAACTCAATAATGTACAAGGTGCATCAGCAAAAGCTGGATAATAATTGATTTTCATGTTTACCGCAAAATTTATGGAAAGCATGGTCATGGTACTGTCTTAAAAAGAGTTTGCACAAATTTAATGTTAATAATTTGTTATTCGTATTTTCCCAGCCGATAACAAGAGTGAAAAAAATATGAAGGAAAGCTCTCTAAATCCATAAAATTTTTGTTTTAGTATTTTGTAAGATTATATAAATAATCAAATTAACTGGTGATTGAATTAAATACAATGTTTTGTTTATAGTCCCTATTTTCTTCCATTGTGAAAGTCTGTGAATTTTAATTGGCCTTTAAATTTTTTTCTTTGATTAAAAGTATATATTAGGGTGAGTATATAATTTAGTGCCATTTCCATTACTTATGAAAAATTGCTATAGGAATACTTAAGATCAGAATAATTATGGTTTTAAGAAATTATTTATTTTCTTGATTATATTTTCATATGTCTAATAATTTCTCAAGTTGAATTTTAAAACATAATTTCCATAGCAGAATTTATTGACTAAACAATTTATAGTGGCATTATGTTGGCTACTAATTAGCCTGGAAGCACTCTTCCACAGCCTGACTATTTGGGACTCCTTTTATTCATTGCAAAAATATTGATCATGAACTGAAGGAGATGTGAAGACGGAGATGCTGAGCTCTTCTCCCTAGGATCCAGTGATAGGTTGAGTGAGAATGGTTCAACACGGTTCCAAGTGGGGTTTAGAGTGGACATTAGGAAGCATTTCCTTACCAAGAGGATGGCCAAGTGCTGGAATAGGCTTCCTAGAGAGATGGTCGGTGCCCCAATCCTGTCGGTGTTTAAGAGGTGTTTGGACAATGCTCTTTATAACATGTTTTAGCTTGTGGTGCTTTCAGTGCTAAAGTGGTTGGGAAGTCTGTTCTATTCTAATAAAGGTAAACAGAAAGGTGAAATAGCTGGGATTCAGTGAAAGGGTGCCACCTTTGGTGTAGGCTTAACAGTAGGAAGGGCTTTGCTTTTATGTCCATCTGGGTAGTTTGATCAAATTTTTAAAAACTGAGTCTTTAGACCTATGTACTAAGTCTTAGTTATAGAATTGCATCTGTCCATATTACTCAATATGTACAGATATCATACCTAGATTCACAAATTCTCTAAAAGCATACAAAAATGTTAATTTTGGCTGCTCATTCAGAGAGTTATCTGATTTGCACTAAAATGACAATTACTACTCTGTATAGAAAGCTTCTTACCTTTCTCAGGTGACCTGAGAAAAGTTACAGGTTCTCTATAACTTCCATAATTTTTGGTGGTTTTTTGGTTTGGTTCAGTTCAGATTTTTTGTTTGTTTTGGGTGTTTGTTTATTTTTGGATTTTTGTTTGTTTGTGGTTTTGCTTTTGGTTTTTTTTTTTTGTTTTGTTTTCTTTTGGTTTTTTTTTTTTTTTTGGTGTTGCATTCTTCCTTTTCTTCTTTATGAAGAAGCTTCCAGGGACAAAAAAAAAACAACAAAAAAAACCTCCCCAAAAAGCCAAACTAAAATTTTGTCAGTGTGTATTTATCCTTCCTGAAAGCCATCCCGGGTAGCAGTGTGTCATATTCTCTCTTATTGCTTTCTTACTCCATCCTTATCTTCAGCCTCTCCTAGTAGAAGTGTACCAAGTACTTCTATGGTCATTATTTGCCATGTAACAGAGCAAATAATTACAGGTTTTCTTGCAGAATTTACTGTGTAAGTTAATTACAACTACAACCTGGCCTGAGGCTAGATGAATCAATGTAATAAGCTTTATCCACTGGGGTTTTATTCAGGCATCTTACTTAGTTTGTCAACAGTTTTTTAAGTCTGAGAATATCTCATTAACAGTAGCTTATGTGGACTGTTTTCACCCTTACTGGATGAATATGGCATAAAGCAGGCCTGGGTTACGAGCTGGAATTCTCTATCATCCTGAAAATCCAGCTAAAAGGAAGAGATTTTGCAAATAAAAGTTTGGCGATTACTGGTAAGTGAGTTCACACATAAAAGTTCTCAGTAAGACTTCAAAATTGCCTCCACTCCTGGATGTAATCACATCTTTGCCATTTTGCATTTTATTTTCTCATGGAGATGTGCTCAGGAGAAACACTGCTAACTCTATTTTAAAGCCAGCACAGTATTTTGCACTGTAAGAAGCACCATCTGGTCATTGTATCAGAGCTGCAGGGGGAGAGAGGGAGAGGGTCTCATGTTCAGCTGTGTGTGGAGCTTGCTTTGCTTTGGGGCAGACTGAGGAGGCTGCCTGCCCCTGTGTCTTCAGATCTGCTCTTAGCAAGGGACTGAAATGCAGAGATCTTGGAGCGCAGCATGCTGCCATACTGTGTGGAAACAGCTGTCCATCCCAAATCCACAGTGGTGTGCAGCGGGTGAGGCCAGGAGCACTGCCTCCTGGCAGGACTAGCTGGCTGAGGGGATGCACCAGCTATGCTGCTTCTTACAGAGCTACCATGGCTTGTGCTGCCTGCGGCATTTCTGCACTTCATTAAATCTTCACGCAGAGATTACAACTGGAGAAAGTCTGAAGTGGAGAAGCAATGGTCCGGCTTGAGTTCTGCGAAGTTGTGAATATTGCACAACTCATCTGAGTTTAGAGAGATTGTAAATGTACTTAAACTTTCAGGTGTTATGTTTTATTTAGTTTTTTTTTTTTTTGCAAGTCAGCAAAACCTATAAGAAAAATGGAATTAAAGGTTACTCACTATCAACAAGGGCATGTTTACATATTTTTGTTCCATAACAAAAATAAATGAAGCATTGCTAATGAAAGCTAAACAAGCTCTTACTGCAAGTAAAATTAAGACGCTGGAAAAACTATTATTCTGGAAATTTACACTGTGATAGCAGAAAACTGATGGTAAACTAGAATTGTCCAAATCCTCTAACAGCTGTTAAATAGACTATCATGCACATTTCACTTTCCTGAAGTGTTTAAGTAAGTTGTTTTAGGTGCCCATGAGACAAGCTAGTTGTATATGTGTCTAGCCAGTAATAAAAATGAAAACCTTTAACAGAAAGGTAATTCATCATGCAAAGGTAATCCATCACATAACTAGAACAAGATTTATATTATTTATATTCATATTTGATGTTTTTCTAACCAACTGCCTTGCTAAGATGGTCTGATGGCATGAGCTAATCACTTTTTGAAATAGTTTTTGAATAATTTTCTAGATCCATTTCCTAGCTGTAAGGTTTTTTCTTATGAAAAGTTAAAAAAATCATAACATTTTTTCAAATGAAAATTACTTGTGTGGAACATGGTGAAAGGACTAGAATCTCAATCCTAAAGCACAGAACTAGAGAGGTTATGTAAGGGGACAAGAAGGAAAATTCAAAATTTCAGAGTGAGTTTGTAGACTGGATCACTTTCAAAGGACCAACAGATTCATGAGCTTGGTTTCCCAAAGCTGTTTATCATAAACCTAATGTGAAGGGAATATTTCTCAGAAAAACAAAACAGGCATGCAGATCCCATATTTGCTTGTATTTTTTTTTTAGTTGTACTGTTTATTTTGAAACCAGGAAGCAAGTCAAGGCTGGGTGAAATCACCAGATCCAGGTGCAGTGAGGCTGGAGGTGATATTACTGAATGGAAAATCACAGTGGGAGACAATTTGCCTTAGATGTCCTCAGTCGCCTCAGTCATGGGCCAGCTGAATTCTCATGCAAATTAATGGAGATTTCTAATCCAAACCTCAGAACTTTTTTAAAGTCATTTTTTAAAGTATCTCAATGTGTGCTTCTGTAGACCTTTTCTAGCCAGTGAAGGACTGCCTTTCCTACATGCTGGTAGCCAATGGTGGGCTGAGGTTGGTTATGCCTTCCCTGCAGGTCAACTGTATTTTAAAAGTGAGGTACAGCTTCTGCATTCAACCCAGCAGGGTACGTTTTTGCAAGCTAACTGCCACCATTCAGGTACACAGCAAAAGGAACAAGTCACATGTGGTGAGGCATGAGTTAAAATACAGCTTTTGAGAATGTCAACAGCTGCTTAGAGATAATTGTTATTTTGCAGAACTATGATCATATGAAGTCACACAAACTCTGAGAGATGCACCATCAGCTGGGTAGCAGTTTCTAAAGTGTCCATGACCCAGTGGCTTTGAGCAGGGCTTTTGCTCTTAAATTATCCATGTGTTTTTTTAAATACAACCATATGGTACCTAAATATACCTTCAGAAGTTTAAATTAACTCCCTGTTTTTTAAACATCTGCCTTCACTTCTTTAAGCCTTGGCTATGACTCTTTTTTTTTTTAGCTTGAAAGTGTAGACCTGTAAGGCTAGCAGGTTTTTTCCCTGGATATCCTCCCAGATGCACAGGGATAATTGTGCATTTGTTTGTACTCAGTGGTTTCTGTCAAATATCTTGAGATGATGGCATGCTTTTTCAGTGTCTATTTAAATGCTTTAATGTCAATTAGTCAGTATCTGCTATCCCAGTTTTAATATGGACATTATCAATGACTCTTGTAGTAATTTAAAAGGCGAGGGGCCACATCACTTGGGAGCCTGCTATGCAAAGGGAGCATAGGAATGGAGGAGGGGAAGGAACTCCAGGTGAGTAGCTCAAGTCGCCTGCCAGCACCTCCTGAAATCCTCCCAGAAAATTTTCAGGCTCTATCTTAGAGCCTAGATAGATCTTCTTGTTCTTATTCATTCTATTAGTAAGCTGTTACGAAATGTTGTGTTTGAAAAGTTACCATTTTAATTGCCGGTTGGAAATTATTTATGGTCAGTTGCTCAGCGGCCAGTACTGTAAATACACATTTGCAGAGATGTTGATAGCTAGTTTAAACAATTATTTTCCTGTATGGTTTGTACATGGGCATATTTACAGGGCAATTAAATGTGTCTGTTTTATGAGACTGAGCAAGGATCTTCTCCAGTTATTCTATACCTTATTCCTAGGCTTATTGATTGATTATATGTCTATTCTTGGGATGCATAAGCTATCCTTTTAAGTGCATAGGAATGTAGAGGGTTTGAGGACCCAAGCAATCTGGACAGCTGTGGTGCTGCCTAATTGTTGGGCTCTCGTGGGAAGAAGGCAATCAGTCACTGCTTTTCCAAAGAGAAAAAGTGAGCAGTTTCTTGAATTTAAAAAGAAATAAAAAAATCAGTGTATAAAATAATGGTTTTGAATACTATTTTCTCATAGATGTTAGGGTATAGACAGCTAAATGGACAAAGAATCACAGCAGTGAATGTCAGACACATTCATTCCTCCATTCATCATTTTGTATTGATTAATACAAACATCCCACTGCTTAGCTGGCTGGAATTCAGAATCACATCCAGCTCCCTGTCTTTCAATAAACAGAGAGTTTAAGCATTTATTACAGCCTTGTGAATTTGATTTATGGAGTTGTTCATCCAATTTTGTCATTGTATCAGATATCAAAATGCATGAATTCCTGTTTGGAAATCACCTTCTTGTGTGGGGGCTGCGCTAGGTTATTTACCCCATCTTTGGTGAAGGCTACTTTAATATGCTTCTTAATGTCTCTGTGTTAGCATTTGTAGAATCTTTTCATGTTACTTTTTTCTTTCCTTTAACTACTTTTGGCTTTCTCATCTACATGGCATAATCGGTGAAGAACAGCATTTATTATTTTGAAAAATTTCTATTACTCTCTTATTTCCCAGAATATTCCCTCAGGGGACAATCCATTTAGTTCAGTCTGTAGCCTTGTTTACAGACTGAAAGTGGAAAATGATAAATTAATTTGAAGAGAAGCAGGGAGTTTAGCTTTTGAATTTTATTATTTAATTGTATGTCTGCACAAAGTGCTCTGTTCAGTGAGAAAATTCTCTCTCTAAACTTGTGATGATGATGTTTGGGAAATAGGGGGAGTTGTGAGACTAATGACTATCTAAGAATTGACTGAGAAATTGCAAATGCAAAGGACTATACAAAATTACCAAAAGTTACTTCCATAGGATAATTATGGGTAAAATTTGTTTTGTTACACATTTTTTTTTTCATATACTTGCTGTTATTTTCTTTTCTTAGTGTTCTAGGCCTTGTTTGTGATGAAATTTGAACATATTTAGAAAATTTGTACCTATTTAGAAAAACCCAGACTAATTTCTACCATGGAAAGCACTAAGACTGTCATCTGCAATGCTGCCCCTCCTGGATGATGGAGTACTTGTAACTCCAAGTTAAACAAATATCAGTTACACCATAAAGCAGTTTATTCTAGAATTTCTAGAACTTCTCTTTCTTCTATAATGTTAGTTTCAGTATTGTGGATAGAAATTATATTAGGGCTAAAAGGCTTATGTGGAAAACACATACTAGAGTGCATGAAAAGTGCTTGGAAGGGTCTATTACTAGTTACAGGCTGTATGCATTCCTATGGCAAAACATAATCACTTGGGGGTTACATCATTGCAGTTCAGCGCAGAATTCATCTGACGACTGCTTTGAGTCTAAGTACAAATTTATGATCCTTCAAAAGGCATTGCAGTGAAGGAGAGGTTAATTAAATGGCAATCAGCCAATAGTATGGGAAGATGAGAAACCTTGATTGCTGTTTGTCACTGCTTATAACACTTAGTTGTCTATAAGTTGTTTAAAAGTAATAAAAATAATGAACCATTACCATAAAAATGAATCTCATTGAGGCAGTGCTACCAATGGAAATAGACAATCTTCGTACCAAAAAACTTTGTCAAAACCTGAAAGAGACCATAACAGGAGAATTGATGTGTAAGCAGAAAAATTTTCATTTACTTCAACTAGGACCACAAATTTTCTGTGTGTGAAGGTTCAGCAGCGTCTGCTAAACAGGACTTTGTAAAGTCAAAGCTGTTCCTTTCCTACAACAGTCTGAAAGATCATCATGAACTACTCATGTTTGAACTAAGAGGCCTCACTGGAACCCAGAGAAAATTCACAGAATCTAAACTAAATGAGAATATCTTGATTCAGCCCTACTTCAGCTCCCACTTCAGAGAGCTTTATTCACAAGCGTGACTATTCTCTGCAGGGAAATCAGGAGGCTTTTACCAGTTTCTCTGCTTCTTTTCACTGAGACAGCTAGAAACATCCCAGGGTGAGACGCTACAGCATATGAACATAATGATGCTGCTTCCAGATGGGTGCCAGCATTGCTTCATGGCACTGTATTGTGCTGTGGTGGGTCTACTAGCTCAGTCCATTTCCTGTTCTGTATTCTACATTGGTGCCCATCTTTGTGACATATAATGTTAACTTCTTTTATTTTGTGGGAATCCAGGACACAGGAATATCTCCTGTGCCTGTCCTGAGAGGTTTTATACCTCATGAAAGGACAGCTTTTGGTCTTTGGCCATGGAAAAAGCTTCCAGGACTTTGTGAGAAGTCGAGTTTTTGTTAATGTACATAGTAGATGATATTGTAGTTTATCACAGGGTGAAAAAGTAGATTTTGGGTTTTAGCATGGAGGGTAGATGAAAGACAAGATGGAGGACTTTGGGTGTTGACTCAGCTTCTTCCTTCTTCATCAACTCCATTTTCTGTAGTTTTGGGTAGCACAAATGATTGGTTAGACAAAGTCACAATGCAGATGTAATGTGACTGAAGAATAATTAGGAATTGGTAGAAAAATAAAAACATACTACGTGTTAGGTACATTGTGGAACTCAATTGGTTAAGGTATCTGTATAAAACTCCTTGCAATCGTCCATTTTGGCTCTGATGTGTGCAGGGCCTGTTGTCACCTAAGGCTCTGAATTGTGATAAAGAAATAATAAACAACTGAAGACCGCAGCCAGTGACTCCTGTCTCATTCCTGGTTCCTGACCCTGGCACAGACTTTTCTCGGAGATTCCTGGTAAAGGGGATCGCCGTGGTGGGCAGCAAAGACTCCCACATCAAGTGCCCACTGTGCGGGTGGTCGGTGATTCCAGTGATTTCTGCCATCTTCAAGCAGCACTAAAAGGAAGAGGAAAACAGCAAAAATGTTACATAGTTTTAGTCCATGTAAAACATACAAATTAAATATTTCTTAGAAAAGTAGGAATTAGAGATAAGGTGGGTTCTGTGTAGAGTGCAGAACCTTAAACGTACCCCCAACCCTAATCTCTCTTGTCCAGCTTTTTCTCTTAATTAGAATTATTCTTCCTCCTGAGAGATGCTGACATGACTCAGTGTAGACCCTAGTAGAAAGCCCTATGGTACAGAGGAATGGAAAACAGTGTGTTCAGAATTAAAATCCTGGAGATCGCTTTTAACTTGGCTAAGAAATTTTAAATGTCATCATGTTGTGGTGTTGTTACAAGCTCTCTGCCTGCTTTCCAAGTCAAAAGTCAGTTTTTAATTTGTTACTCTTAGTAGTAAGGGTCACTTTATGTGTTAAAGAGTTACATGATCTGACCTTATCAAACTGGTTGGTCTTCTAATCAAAATAGTATTCATCTCCCCATGTTCAGCATTTCCAATTTATTAATCTTTTCTGCTCCCTCTGGAGCCTGGTATGCTCTTTGTTATGCATTTGAGAGCACAGAATATTTCACATGAATGCAGTAGCGCTCTGGTGGAGATCAGTCATTTTAAACATTGCCTCTTAGCCTAACTTAATTTCATGCTGCTTTCGCACCCTACTGTCAAATCTGTTTAATACCTGTACTTTAATTTTGCTCACATTTTTTCTCCTAAATATGTTTCTGCCAAATGTACTCTTGCCATTAAATTGGTAATGCATGGTGTAATAATTTCTTATAAAAAGCAGTAAGAAAGATTTGCTTCTGAAAGGGGTTATTATGTCCACTTTGGATACATTAACTTATATAGGCCATTAATATAAATTTCAAGGAACCAGGGATTATAAAATTTATGGAAAATCACATGGACTTTTCTTTTTTTCCTCTGTTAATATTATTGTTTTATCCTGCTCACTGTGTACTTTGACCTGAGGCTTACGGCAGCATTGGAATAGTTACACTTGTCCAGATCAAGGCTTTCCTACCTTCAAATGCCATGTTAGTGGCCCACAGCATGTTCTTAGGTAGGAATAAAAGAGCAGGACAAACATCTCTCTGAGTTTCCCAGACATAAACTTCCAGTTTCATGACAGTTTAAAGGTTTGTTTTGGGGGCTCTGGACAACCTTATCTAGTAGGTGGCATTGCTGCTATGGCGGGGGAGTTGGAAATTGATGATCTTTAAGATACCTTCTCATCCAAACTGTTCTATAACTCTATTATTTTGCTTTGTTGTGGTGTTTTCTGGCTATTTATTTGTCTCTACATTTTTCTGCGATACCCTTGTAAATTTTAAACCATGGACTTTTGACATCTGTGCAGTTTATGGCAATATGTTATAAAACTGACTATCCCATAGTGTGAACAAGTCTCTTTTCTTTTGATTGTGTTTTGATTTGTTTCCTGATCATTGAAGTGGCCCCTAATTTATCTTTTGATGGTGAACAATCATTTGATATATACTCTCTCCAAGCTGTGATTTCATGAGCTCCTGTCATATATTTCTTTCCCTTCTGTTTTCAGTAACTCAAGACTTCTGTGAGCTCATTTTCTTTAATGGCAAAAACCCCAATAATATACACTGGAAGGATGCAGAGGAGCAGCAGACTTGGATGGAACACATACGGTAAAATATCATAGCAGTCCAACTGGTTCAAACAATGAGCTACATTCTGTTATTTTCTGTTATATATTTATTCTCTTATTTATCCAGAGGTTTTGCTGACCTCAGGATCTGTGCTGGGCTGAGAAATAGGACAAATTATAAATCATTTTTGTAGTCTCCCTGTCAATGAATACCATTTCATTTATCAGGTTCAGTTGTTAGATAAACAATTCTGATCAGTCATTAATAATTTCTGAGATGTCTTCTTTTGAAGATGTTGCAGAAATTTTTAAATATAGTGAATGATTGCACAAAACTTATAGGTGGGTTTGAGTTTAGACAGAAAAAAATATCACTTAAATAGCAGTATGACTGTGTATATGCACTTTTGAAAATCTAAGGAATGTATGCTGCAGTGGTACAGTCATCCACCAGAAAATGCATTTTTGAGCTCTGACATTATTTGATTTGGCTAAAATCGACCTGATTAGAATTGTTAAGAATTTACTTCACTAAAATGGGCTTAATTCACTGCTTTTACCAGAAAAAAAGTGTTTTGTTGTGATTGTGGCAATTTTGATACCAGCTTTTGCTTGTGATAACCTCACCAAGGTTGGGGTAACACAAAACCCAGCCAATCTGCATCCATCCAGATCAAAACACCCGAGCTAAACTATGGTTGCACCACCTCCTGATAAAAAATGGAATGGAAACATGCTAATTTAATCCCAGATTCATAAATCAGTCTTCTGGTTGAGCGAAATGATAACAATTTAATAGCACAAGGTAAAAACTCAACCTTCCAAAAGCTCTGCCATAGGCAAAGTATATTTTTCCCCAGGAAAGAAAGTGCTGGCAAGTTTCTGCAGTGCCACTGTGTTTCTGTGTTTCTGTTAACTTTACCTCCAAGATTTAAAGCTTGCAGCTTCTTTTTTGTTGTTTTTTTTTTTGTTTTGGTTTTTTTTTCACAGTATTTTTCAGACTTTCAATATTCTGCAATTTATGTAATCAATCCTAATTAACCAGCACAGCTTGAATGTCAAATTATGACTATCTGTCCTAAAATATTTATGAGATATCTTGCTGCAGAAGAGGAAACCCATTTGTGAAAGGCTGTTGGCTACAGACATCCTGGATTCAGCTTTTCAGCCGGGTGTAAAAATCACAGAAGAGCCCTGCACCACTACAAGTTTTTTAAATAACCCAAAATGTTGTATGCACAGGTAATGCCTAAGAACAGATGAGAAGTGCTATTAAATTAATATATAGTTTTCTGTGAGCTAATAATTTGGTTTTACTATAAGAAAATTGCAGACAGTTGATAAAATTCTACATTGGGAAGGAAAAGGAACAAATTTAGTTACCAGCTAAATATTTGCTCAATTTCTGTCAAACAAACCGATTCAGCTTGTTTTAATTTAACTTTACTAGTTAAAGGTAGTAAAGTTAAATCATTAACTGTTTTTGGCTTATTGCAGAGCTATTTGAAAATAGTTTTTTAAAGTCTGCAGATAGAGGGAAAGCATTCCACACATTTTCGTTATACATTACTTGTATTCTGAAATTCAAGATATTTCATATTTATTGCAACAAATGTCACAGTGAAGCAATTATTGAAATGATAATTGACAATATAGTTCAGAGTTATTTACATTAACAGTTCATGCATATGCTATTTATTTTCATAAAGAGAAAATCAGTACAGCCGTTTCTAGCGCTTTTATGATATTGATTTCCTAGGTAGTGAAGCAGCTACATGTAGACATAGGCAAGTGTACAGATGGTAAATGAGCCATCAGTCCATGCTTCATCTGTTTATAGGTGAAATCACTGAGATTCCCTTCTGAGACTGGCTGTTTCCCTATAGGAAAACAACAGATCCTAGGGTGGGTGACCGAGATGTTGGCATGTCCCTGTAGGTACCAGCAGAATGCCATCCCTGGTACCTCTTCAGTGTATGCCATTAGAGCCTCTTCCCCTTGAAGTCTTTTATTTCTGAAAGTTAAAGATATCCAACTTCTGTGATTGTTTTCCCAATAAATTCAACTCTTTGTTCTGCACCCCAGAGGATACTACACTTTCATCTCTGGGATGTTTTTCATTCTCCCTGTTGAAACTAACATTTTTTCCACTCTTAATTTTTTGTTGTCGTTGTTGTTTTTATTTTGTATTTTTTTAACTTAGATTTTATTTTGTTGTTACTGTTTAGAGGCATATATATGGTTAGCAGGCTAGTTGATCTCAGGGCTACATAAGCAGTTATGGGTTTCATATTAGCAGACAATGTTTTACCTAGGCTTTTCTGAATACAATCATGGAGGAATTTTAAATCTAACTACTATCTCTTCTTGAGGCATGGATTTTTAATGAAAGGTAGGAATGACAGATTTGTTCATATGAATTTAGTACCTAAATTTTTGATTTGCATATAATCTAGAGTGTTTTGATTTTATGATGTTTGATTTTTTTTCCTTTGTACTGAACTGTCTTTCACAGCTGCTTCAAACACTGGTTGCTCTTGCAGCATGAATTTACTAATTTGATTAATTTTCCTTGCATATCCGTGTCCAGGCTAGTAGTCCTCATAAACTGTTGAGTGTTTCCTCTGAATCCTGAAAGATGCTGCAACAGTGCTGGTACCTTAGTGCTGCCTGAACATTTCTGGTTTTCTTCTAATAAACTAACATATGTGTTTAACATCGACCTTCTGAAGCTTTGTTGAATGAGCTCCCTAGCATGTTTCTTTTCTCCAAATATTTGCAGCTTCCTGCTGCAGAGCACAGGGACTTTTGCCTATGTCTTTGTGTCTTTTTTTTTTTTTTTTTTCCAAATTAGATCTGGCATACCTTTACAACTGGCCAATTTACCAGTGAAAATCACTGGATTTCCCTGGACCTTTAAAGGCACAGGCATGTAGAAAACTTGATCATAGTGGTGTCTATCATTTAAAAGGGATTCATTGTACTCAGAATGCCTGGTCATACTGCTCTCTCAGGCTGAAATCCACAGGTTTTTAATATCTAGAAAGCAACATATCTTTTTCTGTGTGACTTGTAAAGATTAAAATCTCTAGAGATTGTAATATGGGAGTGTATCTTAAGCATATCAACTACCATAAGTACCTGTATTTAAAGACATTTCTGTCTAACAATATTTGCAGAAAACACAAGTAATGGTATCCCCTTTATTATCTGGTTTTCTTTTTTTTTTTTTCATTTGTCCAGCCAGCTATCTCCAAAATAACCTGCATTATGGGTGCTGAGATTACCTGAGCTGATGTGCCATCCTTAGTTCCTTGCACACAAGCCAGAGAAGGGGATGACAGCTTCAGGACATCCCTACCAAGTCAGCACAGTATCCAACCTCCTCAAAGGTCCAGCCATCAGTTTCTCATGAGGTAACATCAAATGATCCTAGCAGAACGGTTTAGTTCCTGTATTTATCATAATATAACATCTTTCTGCACATTCATTGCACTTTTCAGTCCAGGGAGAGGACTAACAAGGAGAAAATAGCTTACTGAAGATTTTACTGGTTTTAGTGGGTACAAGTATTAGCTGATTCCAGATATTTATTCTAGCAGCACTAGAAATGGGTTTGGAAACAGTGGGAAAGATTTGCTTCTTCCATAATGGAGATAGTATTTGTAGGTATGGTACCACCTGGATATTACTGTGTGAAGTTTACAGAATACGTGCTACTGCTGATTAACAGAAATTCAATATCCTGCTTTCAAGTAAATGAAGAATTACACAATACTTTATTTTAATGGTCTCTCCTTACTTGGAAGCTGAACAAGGCCCAGAAAGAGATATTTCATATTCCGAAATTAAATATATAAATGTAACACCTAATAGGTATTTTAGATATTGAAAGTCATCAGCACATAAATACAGCTACTCAAGTGCATTTCCAGCTGATTAATTATTTCTGGCATCTCTGGGTGGCTGTCCTGTGTTCATAAAATTACATTTCTGTGAGACAAAAATGCCTCATTTTTCTGTGTTTCTCAGGCAATAAAAGTGCTAACCAAGTGGCTGAGGCAAGAAAAAGGTTGTCTCTGTTTCCCATAACTGCCTGCTTTGTAGAATGGGTAGACATAAGGAGTGGTAGCATTAGGTCTCTTGCTTGAAAGAATGCTATCCCCAGCGTTCTGGTGCAGGTGACCCCATGGGCTGGATGGCCCTTGCTTGCCTTCCCCACAGTACCCTGCCCTGCACATGGCATTTTTTGCTCAGAGCTTGCCCTTACTGGCGCCGTGGTACATTCACTGTCAAAGTGCATGCCCTCAAGGTAGGGTTAACTGTGTGCTAACATCCTCCCTGAGGCAATACAGTAATTCTTGCTGAAATTAAAGACAACAGGAAATAAAAAAATTTAAGATTAATCTCCTGGTAAAAAAAGCATTCACAGGTAGTCTATCAAAGTGTGGACTACTACCTATAGCCAATTCTGTCCTGCCTATTCATTGTTCTGCTTGTATGGTGCAAGAGGATTTTTTTCTTTGTTGAACACAAACATGTCAGGGTGACTTCCTTTTCCATCTCACTCATTGGCAGTCCCAGTTTTAAATACTGAGCTTTTGATAAATGGAACCTATAAATGTTCATCGGAAGTGAATATCAAAAAACCAAACAAATATTTTTAAATTTCAGGTTTTGGTGTCTTTATATAGCTCTTTTCTTTATTTAGAAATAGTTCTGTTATACTAGCCAGGAACTAGCTGAAAAAATCTACACTTTATTTCCAATAAATTTCATTTATTAATAATTCAGCAGTTGCGGCACATGCCACAAGGAATCTCTGAATGTGATCCACGCCTTAAGAGCCTGGAGCATGCCACTGATAGAAATCATTGGCAACAATAAAGGGGCAAGAGACAGGTCTTTCTTTGGACACCTGAAATGACTTATCTTTTGAAGGGGCTCAGGGACAAAAACGAACTAGAACTGAGGGCACAGGGTTTTATACAGGGTGGAAGGGGCAGAACCAAGGATCAGGGTCCAATTGGAACAAGGGAAAATGGTGTGTAGGCGGGGTTAGGGACTGGAGAAACTAATAGGGTAATGGAGGTGGGGCAGTGCAGCAAACTGGGGCCAATAGGGATCAGAGGAAGGGAGAACATTCTGGGGATTAACCATAAAAGGTAAACAGGGGTGGAACAGAGATTACATCAACTTGGTGAACCAATCAAACCCTGAGAACTATTTACATGTGCCTGCAAAGATCCATGGGAGGGAGGCTCTTCTCACCACAGCCTCGGAGATGTCTCTCCTTGCCTGCTTTGGCCTCTCCGGGTTTGAGGCATTTGCATAACAGATCTCTGAGCCTCTCCATTTAGCAGTCTTGTTTGTTATCCTGCACTAGGCAGAAGTTGTTAAGCTATTTATTTATGTATAGTTCTATTTATCTTACTCTTGCCTTTTTGAATTTTCTGCATAGTAGTCCCTCAATTTTGAAAGCAGTGTTGCAGGTCTGCATGCTATGCATATGGTAGCTTGCAAGCAAGTGAGATTTTAAATTGTAATTGCTTGTTGAGAACAGGGGAGGAAAATTAAATGAAAATGGAGAGAATGTAATATGCTAGGTTTGAACTTGTGTGCTGGCTCACTTGCTCCGCAATCCTGAATATTTTGTAATCAAAAGAACAATTGCGGTATATAGGTATATATAGCTTTCTCATTGTGTTGTGCTGCCTTTATCTATTTTTTAAAAAGCATGAAACAAAAACATGTGAATGTCTTAAAATGTAACAGATGCAAAGCATGCGCTGATCTCATGTTTTCCACGCCTGAGGAAAAGGTAGTAAAGTTCATAGTTTCCTCTGGAGACTCACAGGCCAGTTGCTCTGTGTGCCGCAGAATATAGATGTTGTTGCCATTGTGGCTGTAATAATATTGTAGATGGGAACTTAATGTGAGACAGGACCAAAAGGGTTTTAGCTCAGAGAGATATTGTGGCAGGAATTTTAATAATAAAAGTAAAGCATTTAAGTCTTCAGACATATTCTCTGTGTTTTGTCCCTACAACCTGTGGTTTATTCCTACTCCCCTTTCCCTCACAGTAAATCTCCAGAACTCTTCTTTCTTCTTGCTAGAATTAAGGTTGCTTTCACTGAAGCTGTGTTCATCATTAGGAGAGAAAAATTTGTAGAGGTGAATTATGGGAAAAGATTTATGAAACAAAATCAAAAGAAGTTGGAGCTAGTTGTTTATAAACTAGCTTTATAATAAGCTTTGTAGCCAAAACTTATTATCTTTCTCTTCCTCTATCTCTCTGTGCCAAAGAAAAGTTTAAGTGAAGATAAACTTAGGCCTTTCCTACGTTATTTAGGAGTCTGTCTGCATGAGATGAAAAGTCAAGGGTGCTTCACCAAACCTCTGTGTCTCTTGAGTCTTCATAGAAGAGAAGATGTCTAAGTCTTTAGTCTTGCCCCATGTCAGTGGGCCAAACACTACAGAATTTAAAGGATTTCATCACAGTGGTGCAGAAGAGACGTAGCTCAATTTGTTGGTGATTTTGTGCACAAGGATGCAGTTTAGGGGAGTGACTGTTAATAAATATCTTTTGTTCCTACTCCGACTAACATTTATGAACACACAGACAAGTAATAAGCAAGATTAAATCCTGAAGTGTTCTTTCTTTGACTGGCTGCTGAGAAGCTCAGTTCTTACTTGCTGCTCAATGGTATAACTTGCTACCTCTTAGTATCCTTCAAACAGGAAGCAATCATTTAAAATCACTGAGGAAATTTATGGTGAGTTAAATATATAGGGTTATTTTTTCACATTCCTCAAAATTCTGCATTTGATCTGAGTTGTGGCATCTGTCCTAGACTGTGGTATTTGAATAGTGCAATCAATGAAACACCAAAATAAATAGTTGAAATAATCAATCCCAGAAATAACAGACTTTAATCTGCAACATCTGAAGGATTTATTTGCTGACCACAGTCCTTGGACTGACATAATTTTAGGAAGGAAAAAAGCTGTTTTGATGACATTTTCAATGTGTTGATTAAATAATAAATCCAAAATACAGCCAGACAAAATTCTAGACATGACAATGTTTTAATAATAGTATTGTAACATGAATACCAAATCAGAAGTATGCTGAATGTGCCCATCAGCTTGCTAGTATGCTAGGGTGGTACCTGTTTTGGTTAATGATTATTTAGATTTTTGTGAAAAACAGAATTGGCATATAAAACACCTGACATTTCAATAGCTTGTGTTAGTAGTCAGAAATCCCATTCTTTACTGTTTCACATACTCTGGAACAAAATCCTTTCAGATTTTCACAGTATTAAATGGTGTATGTGCACAGCAGTGGCCATCCACATCAGTTTCCTACATTTCTGTCAGCCTGCAGATGACACTCATTATTTTCTGTTCCTTCCCAGTTTGTCAGTTGTCCTTCCTGCCCTGGTTATATTCTGGCATGGCAGAACTAGGTCAGCACTGAAGTTAAATAGTTTGGGGAGTTATATTGTCACTGTGGTTTATTTCTTATTCTGAGAAAAAGAATGTTCTTATTAACTCAGTAATCCCTGGAGGAAGCAACATCATGTTGGCTTCTACCAGTGTTTCAATGGCATGTCCAGTTGAGGGCCCCTACACAAAAGAGCCTTGGGGTGCTGGTGGATGCTGCGTTGAAACAGCAGCAACAGGCCCATGTAGCAAAGAAGGCCAGTGGTGTCCTAGGCTGTGTTAGGAAAGTTGCCACCAGTGAGAGGGAGGTGACACATCCCCTTGGCATTGGTGAGGCCACACCTGGCATGCTGTGTCCAGTTCTGGGCTTCACAGTGGGAGGCCTTCATGAGAAACACATGATAAATACAAAAAAGAAAAAAAACCAAACCATAGAAAAGGAAATAATAGAGTGCCAGTTTAATAAAAGCCAGTGGGAGTACCTACGTAGGGGAACTGCCAGTACACTCTGAGGAAGAAAAACATTGAAACAAAGACCTTTAGAACAAGAAAATTAAAAAATCAGTGACAAGGTGAAATTACTTCTTTTCTTGAGGAACTACAGTTCTCCTTAAACTAAAAAATGCCTCTCATCTCTTTGATTGTTCTTGATACATAAAGTACAATAGTGAGATTAACTCTGCGACTTCTGTTTTAGCCTGTTGTATAGATTTTTGAGCATCGGAAATTAATAATGATCAATCTCTTGCCTTTTTTGAATGTGCACTTCTTATTAAAAAAAACCCAAAAAACCAAAAAAACAAAACCCAGTAGTTTATAGTTAAAATGATTTTGATATTTGAAAATGCATTTAATTGAGTCCTGATCATGCTGTGTTGCTATCAACACTTAGAAACTCTGAAGCCCATGAATATATTAGAGGGGTTTGAAATATAATATTCATTTGTGGCTATTGAATGAAGAATATGAGAGATAGTATATGAAAATTTTTTGTATGGTTATCAAAGTCAGAACAGCATGATCATTTCACTTCAGAGTGCTAGAAGCTGGCAAATGTTTTCTTTTCCAGCAGGAAAGCATTTGGGCAGGGCATGAATGCAGTGCTCTCCAAAACTAATATTAATATTCTGCATTCTTACACCTCCAAGGGAAAATGACAACTTCAATTATGTGCCTAGATCAAAATCAGATGAATGAGAGTAGGTGCAAAGCTTTTAAATTAAGGTGATCTATTAAGGAATGCATTTTATGTTCTGTTGCTGAGAAGGTCTGTGAAATTCCATGGCATATTGCAAATATACTTTATCTCTTCCCCAACCATGCCTGCCATGGCATTTACAAAAGAGTATAAAAAAGGTTATAGAGGGCCAATTTTAGGTAATTACATAATATAAACGTTTGTAAAATGAGAAATAGTTTTCTTACACAGTTTCTGCATACAATCATCTCTCGTGCTTGTATTTTCTCTACAGCTCATTTTTCTGCTTCTAATGAGGCTGTATTTTTTTCTGTACAAAAATTGGTTTTATATATTTTTGATCTTTGCCAATGCATTTAATACATTAAATATACTGTACTTTCCCTTTCTTGCTACTTTCTAGAAATGCACTTCAAACTCTATGAAATACCTCTTCAATCACAAAAACTAATTTTTGAGGATAACTATGAAGGCACCTCTCTCTCAAATGAATCCTTACACTTCTTCAAGAATGATGGAAAATCCATAAAATAAAAATTATAAAATTAAGAAAATCTTCCTAAAAGTATCACACAAATGGTGCATTTGATAAACAAACACAAAATATTATTTGTTCACTCACTTTTGGAAGTCAAAAGTGGTTCAATTTGATTGTGTAAAACATGATATGAATAGGATTCATAAATTTTATTAATGCTCCTATCTGTATGAAAGTATCTCTGCAGACATTAAAGGGCTGTTGTCAGCTGCCCTAAAAAAGGGCTTGAGATTCATTCTCCCAGGAGAGAAAAGTTGTCATACCATGTTAAAGATCATAGGCCATTTGTTAAAGGCAGTATAGCTGACTAATAGGAGACTCATAGTCCATTTTTACTAATATTTTTCTTGGAGAGATTTCCAGCTTTCTGTAGGGACAGAAATAGTGTTTAAGAGCAAACTACTGATGCTCAGATGAAGATGTAGATGTTAAAATGAGACTTGGAGCAGCAAATTATTTCATGGACTAGTTCACTGCCTTTTTAAGAAACTGCATCATGCTGATCTACAGATGGTTTTACAGGCAGTAATGGCCAACATTTTAACTCTGACTGAGCTAAATTAAAATCAAGCAGAAGTTTATAGCATTGCTTTAAAGTTTATAACAGTTCAAATTCACAGAGAGAAGATTGATTCATTTTTATGTATATATTATTTAGAGACCATGACCTTTCAAGCAGAGAACACTTTTATGTGAAAGCAATGATCTAGCAAATGGGGATTTCCCATTATTATAATAGTGACTCAGGAAATGTTCGAAAAGGTCATTGATTTCTTTCTTCTAAGCATGAAAATTTCAGCCACAGCTGGAAGAAAAGTAAAATTTACAGTGTTGATACTTAACAGTGCCTGCATGTATAGAATAGAAAAAAGGTCAAAGGCTTAACGATGGAAAAAATTTATACAAAAAACTTACAAAGAGTTCTGAGATGACTCAGCCTCCTGTTTTTGTCACAAACATTTAGTGAATTGTCCTCCAAATGACCCAGCATTGATTGCCTTGTTTCTGATAACCACATTCTAGTGCTAGTAATTTTGGTCAGCAGATGCAATGATGAGGAAGACCCTGTCTTTGAGAATGTTAGAGAATGCCTGACCTGTCCCCACAAGATGGGATGCTCATGGAGGTCCAACATCCAGTGCTTTCAAAAGAGCTGTACAGCAGCCGCATTTGACTTGGCTTTCATATTGTCAAAAGACTCTCATCAATTTTATTATAATTCTTATCAAAAGCAAATGAAGGAGCATCCAAGTGAAAAGCCACTGGCAGTGAAGTAAGGATTGACTAAGGGTTACTGGGACATATCCCCACTATTGGCTCAGGGGACAATAACCACCACAATCATTTACCATTTGGTTAATTTGCTGAAATGCTCCCTGTCTGCTTGTTACTGCTGAGTGGAGGAAAAATAACTATAATTTAAGCAGTATATTTCTATAATAATCTGTTACTGGCTCTTTCATGTGGAAGCCGCCTGAGCTTGGTATTGTTATGAACACTCCTGACTGATGTCCTTGTGAGTCTGTCCCTTGAAAAACTCATAAGCCGCAAGAGTAAAATATAACATTGGATATACAATGTGTCAGATTTTTGTCAGAGACTCTTGTTCAAACCCTGTCTTTTAAACATCCTTGAGTATCTTTAGAAACTGATCAGTAGTTGTTGTGCTGCCCTGCCCGCTGCCTGCGCGGACAGGAGGTAATGAGACTGGTCAGCTGTGGAAATGAAGAGTGGGTGACGCATCTTCGGTGAAATCCGAGGGTCCTTTATTACACACGACGGCAACAGCATGGACACTCCCGAATGTAGGCACACCAAGACCCGGAGCAATGGCGGGCTACGACTTAAATAGACTAAGTAATGAACATTCTAGAAACATTCTAACCAATAACAGACATACATGTAACCCATATTAGCATAATAACCCCCATGATCCTTTGCAAGTGAACTGTAACTGTAACTCTCCATAAATGCAAACTGTGTCTCTGAACTTAGGGTGAGGTTCTCCACAGCCTAGGGCTGACCTCGGCTAAGGCTGGCTCACTGGCTGGACTCTGCCACTGGGTCTCCACAGCTAGTGTAATTTCTGAATGTAAGCACAATCTTACTTTTTGATTCTGAGGCTGAGTTTAAAGTTAAAAAAGAAAAAGTAGATCTGGTTATCTCCATGTCCTTGTGGAAGGGCCCTACTTCAGTTCTGAAATGCATATGTGACTTTTGAAAGGAGGCAACCAGCAAGAAATTAGGGTGGGGAAGACAACTCTACTGAAGGAAATCAATATTCCATTAACACCTATATTACAAAATGCAGATGTGCAAGGGCTAGAATGACCAAGGTTAGCACAACACCTGGCAGTACCATATGCAAACTCAGTCTTCTTACACTGTTCTCTCTCTCTCTCTCCAACCTTTCATTTCCTCTTTTCTTAAGTAGTGTTTTTTTTTCTTGTATTTCATGTAAGACTGCATTGTTGAAAATGGAATATGTCCACTCCAGGCCCTTTCCTCAAGCATATCACTGCTTCTGTTTTTAGCAATCACACACTTTTTGTGTGTCAAGTCATGTCCTACCCTTTAAAAACAGCATACAGAAAGTGGGCAAAATGAGATATGCACAGTGCCTGCAGAAATTTCTGAAAATGAAATTGTATTCTCTATGAAAAGGAGTATCCTATGAATAAAACTGCTTTTAAGCATTCCTTGGGTCTCTCTCCAAGACAATGACAGCGGTGATTTCTTGTTGCAGGATTCAGTATGGTTAGTTAGGAGTGCTTCTGAGTCACCATGTACTGTGCATGGACATGCTCCTCTGCACACTTTGTGTTATGTGGCGCACAATGTTGCTATCTTTTCAACTTCACTTTTAATTTCAGAATCTATGAAATTTTATTCTTTATGGAGGATTTCCTAGACTAAAAGAGAGAAAGAGAACTTGGGTGCTGGCCCCACCCACCAGCGCCTACAGTCCCGTGCCCGATATGAAATTGTAGACAGTGCAGGGTGCAAAAAGATGAGCTGACTGCACAGAAGGGCAATCATTTCTTAAAGTTATGAATTTGTTCTACAGTAGGAACTTTCTCTCCCTGAAGATTCCCTGGTTCAGGCTCTTAGGACTTGTCCCGTTTCCAAAGGGAAAAATGCCATGGTGTAGGAAATTCACAGTAAATTCAGAAGTTCTCTTAAAAGAAGTAAAATGGCAATGTAGGTGCCATTTTCATGCATCCTCACTCAGGAATTTTTTCTTTGATTAATCATAATTAGTCTCAGATCATTCATTTTTGGCTAGATTTTATCCTACAAGCTCTGAATTTCAGAATATTTGCAACCAACAAAAAAGTTGTTCATACTGTATTGTGATGGTTGTTCAGGAACTCACCTAATGCAGGGATTCAGCAAGCTTCTCTCTCTTGTAAACCAGTCTGACCTGTAAACCAGAGGGAGTCCAGCTCGTAGTTGTGTCCCAAAGCACATGAGTGTTTCACGTTAGGTTTCAGAGCAGTGCATGGGCTGCAGCAACATCTTGTGTGGTACTTTTCCTCCCTTCAGGAAACACAGAGCTGCATATATAAGGGAGATATTTGGCTCAGGAGGCCTTGTAGAATTTAGTCTAGAGAGATTTGCAGAGAGAAAAGACTGAAATTTGGAATGCATTGTGGTTAGTGGAACTAAAATATGGATGTCGGAACGTGAAGTTCTTTCAAAATGAAGATCAAGTACTTCATTTTAAAAGTGCGAGAATAGAAACTGAGGTGCTGTTACAAAGTTTTTATCACTTTTTAATTTTTTTTGTGTATATAAAAATAGATGGAACATCTATATAATAACTAATATCTAAAATATCTGTGTGATATCTGCAAATCCTTTGCCAGATTTTTAAAATGAGTTGACTTACATCTGTATGTGCTATCCAGTGGTATGTACCTTCATAAGAACTCATGCTTTCTTCAGCCAGCTGTGAACCAGTAGCATGAGGTGCAGATAAAAGTTAAATGTCAATTTCTAGCTGTGTCTCCTTTTGATTGTCACTGGTCATTCACTCAGTATCTCGGTGTTGTAAGAATCATGGGAAATGTTGAAAGTGTGGGCAGGAGACAGAAAGAGCTTTTTTTTTTTCATATATTAGCTAGAAAAAGAGTAGATGAAAGAAGTGGAGAAAGTAAAGGAATCAAAGGATAAGATAGGATATAAAAAAATGTCAAAGGACGCTATAAAAAAAGGACAAGGAAGTTAACTGAGGTTTGTTTGACATGGTCCAAGCATACCAGTGAGCATTTTAGACTTGTGAAAGGTATTTGGAGCTCCCTGGTGAGATAATCATGACGTAGCTTCTTTTTAATGTGTGTATCCCCAGGAACTGATGGATCACTGAAAGGATATCAGGTGGACAGATCTGTTAATAAGGATGTCTGGATGGTCCATGAGGACATTTGTTTCACTCTCTGTCGGGGTTGTATAAGCATCTGTGATTCTCTAAATTTCTCAGTTGTTTTCTCCAGGCTTTGAACTCTCCCATTGCCTACAACAAATGAACTGCAAAGTGCTGCTGCTAGGCAGCACCTTTTCAAATAACTTTAAACTGGATCACTGAGTAATCGATGACATCTCTAATCTAGTCTTGGAGCCATTCACAGGATCTAATTCTGGTGCTTCAAAAATCAGTATCAGTACTGTGCCATATTATCCCCCTAAAATTTTATTCTTTAGGCTAAATTACCGACACTGATCTAAACACTCTTAATGTGTATTCATGTTCTCACTACTTTTCTCTTCACTATTTTTTTGCTGTATTTTCCTAAAGAATACAGCAACACAGCTGCAAAATTGCAGGTGAGACTTCTAAGTGCTCTGGAAGAATTATTTGTCTTGTTTCAACATCTCTCTCAACTTCCTTGAATGAGTTTTGCCTTTTTCTCAATGGCTCAATGACATTTCTCACTTCTATATAGTTTACAGTTCACCTCAATTATTAGACTTTTTTTTTATGTTTTACTACATACCATCCATTAACCTATCTGGTATTTTCATAGTTTATTCTTCCTGCTCAACATGTAAATAAAATCTTCTACCACAACTTTCTCCTGCCCCCTACTGAACAAAAAATTTTTCCAGGTATTTTTTTTCTATTTGAATTTTAATTACTTTTCCCAGGAAGTTTATTGTACTCTTCAGCTCTATATAATCTACACAACATATATATATAATGTGTGTGTGTGTGTGTGTGTGTGTGTATTTATAGACCTGTATTTATGTGCTCTATTCCAATATCTTAGTTTAAATGAAAGTACTGAACAAAATTGTATCCAGAATGGACTCTGCAGAGCCCCATTCAGCATCCTTCTGCTTGAAAGAGCCATTGATTAATATTTGTTTTGGTACAATTATTCATCTTATTGGTCACTCACCTTTCATCTGTTTTGTTTTTCACTCAACTGCTTGTTAAAATGTCATCTGCCACTGCATTAAAAGTCATGTGACAGTTACAGTTTCTTCTCTAATCACAAGTCATGCTACTCCATGATAGAAGAAAACTGTTTTGAAGAATATATTTCTCAGACATCCATACTAATTGTCATTGTTTTATTTTCTTCCGTATAGTCATTTTTCTTCATTTAAAATACAGGCATCATCTTGAACCCTTCTGTCCTCTGGTAACTCTATTTCCATTATCAATTGGCACATGTGTAATGGCCCTAAAAGTAATTTGAATAAATTTAAGCTACTTAGAAAGAAACTAATCAAGACTGAAAAATTTAATTTTATTTCAAACTTGCCCTGAGATGCTCTTTCCCAATTGTACTCTGAGACTTTGTGCTTTTGATACTGATACTAAATTGTAGTGTTCCACTGAATTTTAAGTGACCCATTACAGAAAATGGAAGAATGTCCTTAACACTTTGGTCCACCATCATCTGTAGTTAGTTCTCCACTAATATGCCTAAATGATTAACTTGTTTTAGTATCTTAACACATTCTACTTCTCATGTTCTTTATTTTTTCGTTCAGGTCATCTTTTAGTGTTTCTGACCTACTGCCTATAAAATCTACTTTTTTTGTACAAGTCTCATAATCTACCCTAATTTCCACTTTTATAGTGTTCCCTTTCTGTAGCTAAAGTCACAATTCAACCAGTCTCCATGCTTTTTTTCTGCACTGAGACAGTTTGTACCTGCTGTGTCATTTATTTCCTTGAAGAAATGCCACCTCTTCTCCAAGATTTTTTCTTCTAAGACTTCTCTAGGACTTCTCCCACAAAAAAAAAAAAAAAACAAAAACCAAAAAAAAACCCCACAACTGAATTTACACTTAAAAATAATTGAGTATGCTTTGTGTTCTTTATGTCCTTTCTCTTAACCAGGCACTTTTTCAGTTCACAGTCACCCTTACCAAAGCTGCATTCTGCCCTGACTTCCCTGCTGGTAAGACTCAAAGCCAAAGGAACAACCCTTGTAGCTGCTTTCTGCATTTTTCTAGCAAAGTCTTTTGAGTGCATTGCAAAAATAAGGCAGAAATTTTGGTCCATAATTTGTCTTTTATTTAATGTTTTTTTAATGCCCAATCCTGCACTTCAGCTGATTCCTCGTGGTATTCAGGAAAAAAACCCCAAGCAACCAAAAGAAAAACTCATTCAAATGATGCTTTTGGGAAACTGGTCTATATATAGCTCTATTTGAATAGTGTTCTTTCTCTATTTTTTATCATGTAAGCAGGTTTAACTATAAGGTTTCATCCTTCACGTAAAGCATTTGCATCTTTAACAAGTGAGAGAATCCTATATCTCTTATTCATTCCCTAGGCAGCCCTTCTTGGACAATTATTGTTCCAAAAACAGCTACATATGCCATCATCTGTTACACCAATTAAATCAGAGTTTTCCTCTGCTTGTTTATTCCCCATACTCCTTGCAACACTACACAGACAGCTGTTTGGCAAATAAATTGGTGCTCTTGAGTGACATATTGCCCCAATCCGATCCACCAGATGCCATTATTACATAAGATATAATCATACATAGCATGGGGGAATTGCAGCTTTGCAGGCTGTGTATCTTCATAAGGGGAGGAAATTCTGCTGCTGTTATATTCAGGATTTGCTGTTGCTGTTAGGCTTCTTCTGTAGAGAAATTTCAACAGATTGGCTTCTCTTAGTTGTCTTGAAAAGGTAGCCCAGGGTAATGAGTGCACTTGAAGTAACATAGTGATTTCCTGGAATCAAGAATTTCAAGGTTTTCTCCATGCCTTTCCCTGGACATAATTAAAGAACTGCTTATCAGTGAACTGCACACAGATGTCCTGTCTCTCTTCCCTAAGTGCCTCCTATACTCAAGGTATTTGTTCTTGTTCAGTTCACCACTGAATTCCTCTTCAGTAACATACTTTGGCTTGTGTTTCTGTCCTGTATGCTTCAGGAGGAGTTGAGCATGTGCTTAGAACTAATCAGAGAGACATCTGACTGAATAAAGAGGATTTGCAGCCTTGTGTCAGCCATGAGTTATTCAGAAATCTGTCTGGTTTAAATTATTCGTTTTATTTTTCAAAATTTCTCCGTTGACTCTTTCTGAGTGGGGAACAGCCTGTTTAATAGCCTGCACACAGTGACCTGTTTTTACTACAGCTGCACAAGATTTCTGATTTCCTTGCCAGGCCATAGCATGCTCACCTACAGTGATCAGAAGGTTGTGATACACAGGACACTCTTGCGAAGCATGGCAGTGCTTGACTCAATAGCATGTACTCACTATCCCATGCTTGTCCCCCTCTCTGGTTACTACTTTCTATAATCATACCCATATACCATGTCCATAAACTAGCAGCTAATCAAGTGCGTATGTACCTTTCAATTTTGAGGTATACATTTTTGTGACTTTTATTGCTTGGTGTACAGATAATTGAAACTGGCCGGTTTAGATGGTGACTAAACCACTAAAAATCTTTACCTAATTGGAAGCAACAACAAAACCAAGAGTGTGCTTGTTCCAAAGTTACTCTCTAATAGAAATTAATTGCCATAGCAACATGTGGGCAGTGTGGATTAAGAGTATATTTTTATTTAACCTCCAGATTCATTGAATCCCCTAAGTCAGGAATTTTAACCAGAGCTGGAAATTACCATAGTTATGTGATTTTGTAAACTTTTATCTCTGTGGGATGGCAGTTACACAAAATGAAACAACTTTTTTCAAAATTACAGTTTTGCTATGATTTTTATTAAGTCAAATATGAGGAAAAGGTGCTGCAATGGAATGAATTCTTTTTTATGTAAAAAGCCACAAAGCTTCAGCCAGGTTGTTTATTGTACAGCTTGAGGCACAGTTAGGTATTCAGAACTGTTTCAGTGGGAGTACAGAAACCACTGAAACCACCCAACACATGGGGATGTTTTTGATGTTTTATTTCTTTGTTTGTTTTTAGTTTGCTTTTGAGAGACTGATACTGTACTACACAATACAAAATTTAAATTCAGTAGTATACAAGAATGTGGAGGTTTTCTAACTGTGAAAAATGCAATACACACTATCTGTCCATGGTTTTGAATGACTTTTATTAAGAATTCTCAATGCTATTCTTTCAGATAGCCACAGATAGCTGAAACTGCATTGAAAATGCATTATGGCATACATTCTTCCTCACTTTGTCCTCAATTACGTGTTTTTCCGTCAGTGTGAACAGATGATGGCTGGAGAATTGATAAGGACTTGATGCTCATCCAGGACTGGATGACTTTCTTCAGCACTACTGCACAAAGTGACAGGAGGAAATTACAGGAAGAAACAAAGAGCTGGTTTGTCTTCAGAGGCACATCAGAGGATGCTGTCTTTCCATACACAAAGGTCAAACTCATTCACTGAATTTTATTGCATTTTAAATTCTGAAGAAACTCAAAGAACATATTTTCCATTTTCTAGGTTGAATTTAAATCCTTGAAATAAGACAGAATGTTTTAATAAAAGTAAGCATCTTCATCTATATATCAATTTACCAGTTTAACTGATCGTAATTTCATCATCCTTGGAAGATGATGGCTGAGAATTTAAGGTGTGGTCTCAGATTATTAATTTTACTGCAGCACCTTTCACAGAGTATCCCAGGTAACTGGATATCACAAAACATGCTGAGTTGGAAGGGACCCACAAGAATAATTAACTTCATTCATGTCATATCCCTGAGAAAGTCTGGGTCACTATTTAATGTATCACATGAAATTGCTGAATATACAATGCATTGCCTTTATTTTTAATAGAACTTCCAACAGCAAAAGAGGTAATGATTAGTGTAAGATAAATTGGTACTTGCTGGGAACCTGAGAGATGGGACTCCAGAAAAAGGAGAGTAAAGTAATCCAAGCAAAGAGCCTAAGCCTGGGCAGTAGTCAAATTTGTAGTTGTTTATTGAAAGCAGAGTGTCTTGAGCATAGAAGTACAGGTATAGAAAGTCTGAAGTTCAACTATAGAAATCCTGAAGTCAGAGTATAAAAATCCTGAAGTTGAAGTCTGGTTCCCACAGTGCCCTTTTGTACCATTACAGCTTCAGGACCACAGCTTCTAGCAAAAATTTCTCACTAGCTACAGATAGCCTATTACTTGGCAGCCTAACAAAACCACATAATTTCAAACCTTGCTGGTTGCATGTGCTGTACCTTTTCATAGCTGCGATTTCCTAACCCAGGGTCTGTATCCAGCCAAGGCCAGGATACTTTGATCTGCTCTGCTCTCTGTTCTGCCTTGTTCTCCCATTTGTTTTCCCATAGGTACTGTGTGTGCTGAACAAAAATACTGCTGGTGTTAAGTCTCTTCTCTACCCTGTGTGTCATACGTGTAATTGCTGTCCGGACTAAGGAGAATGACCTCCAAACACTTCCTATTAGTTTGCAGAACACATTTTTCTTAGATGCTAGGTTTTTATACCTATCCTCTTCATGGGAGCCAATGGAAGTCCATGTTTTCAGCAGTAGTGTCACAAGCAGCAAATTTTAGGTTATATACCTTTATGTACTTTTGTAAATAATGATTTCCAGTTTTTAAAAGAGCTTACAAATTGGGAATTAAAGAATGGCAACAAACTTACTGGTCATGTTTTAAACTCCTACTGTATTTGCAAATATTTGCATTATTTTCAGAAAGTTATTATTCCCCCTCGTAGAGTTGTCAAAATCACAAAACCTATTTTTTCTTCAAAGTGCACATAAAATGGCATAAAACCTTGACTTGTGACTCCAGGAGCTTAGCAAATGAGGTAGATACTTATGTCTGTACAAACTACTCTTAGCATTGATTTTACAGCCTGAATGAAACTTCCACTCAATCCTCTCAGATCCTTTTAACATCTTGTGAGACACTGGACACAAGTCCATTTTTCATCAGTAATTTACCTCAGGTATTAGAATGTTCCATTTAATCACAGTAATAGTTTGTTCTTGCTGAATAATGTTACTGCCACATACTCTGTCACAGTTTGCTTCAGTTGATGAAAAATTGCTTGAATCTTGGGTGAGCGCAGAAAGAAATTTACCACCACATGTATAATATTTTGAAGCAAAAACTGTGAAACTTCTTTTATCTTGGAGGTTAAATACATGTTTAAGACTGAGAAAACATCACAGTTGTTAAGCTATGCTATGTTTCACTTGATAACCAAAAGAAAAAATACAAGCCCATGCTTTTAGTAGTAAACTCACAGCTTTTTGATATGTTGAATAGGTCAAGAGAAATTACAAATGGCTGGCAAGAGGTATCGCAATGTGCGAAATGGCTAATATGTCATTCAAACCTATATGAGAGAGTTCATCTTCCTCTATTTAAGTACTCTGTATTTTATGTATTCATTACATCATAGAACATTTGATAGAAAAGGAACTTTGGAGTTTCAACTACTTTTTTTTCTCTAGTTGCAAGGCATTAATATTACCTTTTGTTTCTAGTAGTTGTTTGCCTAACCTGCTTTTAACAATTTGCAGTGCTTATTACTCCACATGACCCATTGCTTCTTTACTCAAATATTCTATCATTGGCACAATTAGAAAGGTTTCTCTTGTGTTTTTCTTTGCTACTTCAGGCTACATTCACGCTGCACAGTGAAAACAAATGATTTCTTCCTGTTTGCAGCAGATATTCATCTTTACTGGTATTTTGTGTTCACTCAAGGAGTCTTCTTCTCTTGCTCAGATTTACCTCCTCCTTGCTTCAGTCATTGTCCTAGTCTAGAATCATGTAGAAGAATCACTATCCTATTTAGAAGCTCCAGATCATTCTTGTAGCTCTTTTCTAGGCACTCTCCAAATTGTGAATGTTTTTAAAGTGCAGAACATGGTTCTCAAGCTAGATCTTACCACTGTTAAACCAAGTGAAAGGGTATTGCTTAAAGAAATTGTAAATTACACTTCTCTTTGCACTCTGGAGGGATATTTCCTTTCTTGCTAGGTCATTATTGATGTGTTTAACTTGTGGTCTGAAATTACCAAGATCCTTTGCCTTTGCAACGCTTGCTTCCTCATTTACTTTTCTTTTATTTGTGTTTCTGACTGTACCTGAAAAGATACTTGCACTTAGTAAATAGTGTAGTATTTAGGTTTTTCAGTTTCTTATGAGTAAATTACCCTCTAATATACCTCTTATGTTTTCAAAAATTATGTAATCTGCTAAATCAGTAAGCATAATATTTATTCTTTAGGATGTTAATGAAAATGGTGAAGATTCTGGAGTGAACAGGACACCTGTACAAACTCAAATTGATCTGTACTTCAGTTTTGCTAAAGAATTGTATATGATCCCTTTTCAACATAACTATGAAACCTATATCCTTTCTGTAGTTATGGAATCTAGTGCATATTATACTAGCTTGATACTGGGATAATAAGGATTAGGCCAAAGGTATGAAAGGCAAAATATACTACATTCTTTTTACTCCTTCCACAAAGTCAGTTTTTTGGTTGAAAAAAAATCCTCAGGTTTAAAGCAATTTCTTTTTTGCATCTCTCTTGAATTTTAGTCCCCCAATTTTATTTTGGCTAGTGACAGTTATTCTGTTTCATTATTTGTATCTTCCCCTGAGTTTAAGTAAATTGACTGATTTGTAGTTCTTATCTCCTTTTGTCCTAACTTTTTTTTCTTCCAATTACAAAGTCTCCTTTGTTATCTGTTTTTTACCTCACCTTTCTTCCATTATGTTGATGGTAACTTTGAACAGCTCTGAGATTTGTTCACTTCTCCTTTAATTTTCCTGATATTGCACCCAGCAAATCTGAAACATTTCACTTGTCTGAAATCTCCAACTTATGTTTATTTACCATAAGCCAAAAATTGTCTTTAAGGAACTGTCTAAAGTTTATTTTAAAGATTCCATTTTCCATGACACATTTTTATAGATTTTCTTCTGTGTTAGGTAACCTTTTCCTTAGCATATATGGCTATCTCTTGATATCCTAAATACCACCTGTGAGATGTGCATTAGTTTGTCCCTTGCCGTGTTTGATTTGTCTCTGTATGCACACAGCATTTATCTGTAAGTCTTATGTAACCTACTCGACTTTCCACTTTCTGTATTTTTCCCCGAGGTTGAAATCAATGAAGAAGGTCTCTACAAATAGTTCAGTTCAGTTCTCCCTCCTTGCTATGTCCTCTTAGTAGGAGGATCCTTCATGTTATTAATAAAAGAACTCACATTTATACAACCTTGTAGTTGTGACAAAACTTCTGCTTTTTTTATGCATTTTCATTACTCTTACAATTCCTACACTTTGTAATTGAGTGGAGACCTTTTCATGTCATGTATTTCCTCCCTTATTGACCTCTCCATCTCCTGTGGAGATTTGATGATCTTTTGTGTTACACTGTGTGAATAATCTGATGAAGCTGCTCTTTTGTCCTAACGATAACGTTTTCAGAATCTGGTATTTTCTAGTCTTTTCCCTCTCATTCACCTTCTATTTATTTTTATATATATACAAATTTATAAGATTTTTAGCAGATTGACACACTACGCACTTGATTCTGCCATGAAACTTCTACAATTCATCTAAGATCTTACCTCTGCTTTTAATAATCTGTGCTGGATCAACATGATCATAATATCTCTGTGAAATGCAGTGTACTGGTACAGAATTCAGGCTTATTAGCCTGGTCAATATAATGAAATATCTGTGATACTCTGATATGAAATTCATTGCATAACTTTATGCAATACACTTGTATGAAAGTGAACTTGACTCAGGGTGAACTCTCCTAACTTAGTTGATTTTCTTCTTGTGGCTCAGGCTTGGATTTTAGCCGTTTAAATATAGAATAAGCTTGAAATGTCAATAAGTAAATGGGCAGGATAACAAGCACCAGTTAACTTCTAAGAAATTTTAAGTAAGTAAAACAAAGGTCAGAATTAATTTCCTGGTAAGAACACACAGAAGAAGCCTCTTTAAAGAAGTCCTTGAACACAAAAAAAAACCCCAAAAAAACCTTTGCTCATTATGAATCAAAACTAATTAGTTTTATAACTTCCAGTTTGGTTGAGAACAATTGCATTTGTTCCTAGGAGCTTCAGTAATATTTTTTTTTCTTTCTTTCTCTCTAAGCCCAACAATGTTAATGTTGCACTTAGGTTTCTTAATTTTACTCTCATCTTTACGACACTGACTAATCATCCAAATTCTATCTGCTACTCTGCCAGAGTCTCCTGGGTAATAGCAGTGCCAATGCTTGATAAGTGGCTGCTAGATAAAGCTCATGTTGGTTCAGGAGAAGAAGTGCCAACTGTAATACAAAAGTAATGAGTAAAGACAGGAAAAGAATATAAAAATTACATTAGCTTTTGGTTATTGAAACTGTGCATGTTCAAGTAAATCAAATGTTTCAAGATGCAATGCATACTAATTTTATTTGCAGTTAAATGAGACAGGAACTAAAAGAATGCTATTTTTCTGTATAGCTATTTTTCTATATATCAAGCAGTTTGTTGGAACCTTTAGTGATTAAGTCTTTTCTACATATAGTAAGTTTTCTATTTATATTTTTAGCCAGGGCAACTGGCTACATCTGTTTTGAGAATGTGTTATGATATTTTCTCAGTTAAATTTTTTAATCATTTGACTTTTTAAAATCAGATGAAGCTTCTGCACTGGTATGCATCACACTTTTTAAGAGTGTGGAAAACTTCCAGAGACAGCATCTGCTTAACTGTCCACATACTTTTGTGGAAAAGGATGGTTGTTTTTTTTCATCACCCAATGTGCTAAGTATTATAAATTTAAATATTATAGATATTTCTTATGAATTTAGGTCTCCTTATCCTACCTTTATTCAGATTAGCCACACTGATGTATATTACAAGGTAGTGTTGTGGCAAGTGGTATGTTGGACAGACAAATAAAACGCAGTGAAGCATGTGACAATAGTCGCAATTGTCCATCATTAGCTATTTTGTTACGGTATTGAAGCATTTGACTTGTTTGTCTGCAAGGATAAAATCTCATCTGGGCTTGACAGAGGTTTTATTTAAATGCCTCAGGGGTCAAGTGTGTGTCGTGATAAAGTTCAGCAGCTCTATAAAGTCATCTATTTTCCATCAATCAGTTTGACAGCACTCAGCTCCCTCTACTAACACTTTTCTCTTACAGTCTCCGCACATGTATTATTAAATGTTCTCTTTACTTTCCTCTCTCCTGTTAATAACTTTTCCTATCTTTTTAAAATGTGTTAAAAGTGCAGGATGAAGGGTGCTACCATATTTGTCTGTAGCCTCTTTTGCTTGCAGGTTTTGTTGTTACAATTGTAGAAACTTTCATAGGTCATGTACCTGTAATAGCAGTGAACCCTACTGTCCTTGTGTTGCACATCCTTTGTACCATCTAGGCCAACATAAGGATGGCAGAAGGGGCCCTCAGGGGGCACCTCCGCTTAGTGAAGGCCCCCTTTGGGCATATGCTCATGCTCATGACACATCGTGGTTCATTTATGATTGTACAAAAATGTCTTTATAGCCATTGGAACTAAGGTACAAATTGAAGTGAACATCACAATATCTTCTATCCTCCTTGTTAAAGACCATTTCCACAGTGGTAAGAGGTTACCAGCTGGAGCCCCTTAAATCTATTTATAAATATATTTTTAAATTGTCTTGAAAAGCAAAAGAAGGGTGGCATGACTTCATTTGCAGGTAATATAGACTTCTTTTCAGATAGTCCATCTGAAGCAGATAATGAAGAGAGGCATACGTTTCTTAAATCACTGTCTAATAAAATAGCAGGTGATGTGCAATGATGAAAAATGCAGAGATGATGGAACACATCCTGTAGTAGCTTATCTTTCTGTCTATGAATATACAAACACATTACATCCAAAGCATGGGATCCCAATTTCACAAATTTTGTGATCAGTATTCTGTTCTAGTATTGTGACTATTAGGAAAAATATCAAGTGTTTCTAATTTTTAAGTAAATAATAGCTTTCCAAATAACCCAATCCTTTCAGAGACTGATTATAACTTTTATTTATTGAAATTTTAAAAAAAGTATTTGATTGTTGTGGCAAGACCAATATTATTTATTTTGACAAAAAAGGCTGGACTTCGTTTTTCTTGACCTCACAGTGCAAAACCGATGGTATCTAATTTACTGCTGACCAGTACTGACATAATGGTATAAATCTCTTTATATGCATTCTTTCTGTAAACTTTCAAGACTCTGAATGTTACATTTCCTCTCTTTCTCTATGCTATTTTAACTGGTGGAAATATTTTATTTAGATTAAAATCAACGAAGATCCTGTGGTTTTCCCCCCCTGCATTCTCTTGATGGCAAAGATAGTAGTCACTGAGTTTGGATACTGTCTCAATTCATGCCAACTGAAGTTAAGTTGTTTGATTGCATTTAGCAGAACCTGAATAAACTAGAACTGAAGTTCACTTTCAGCTGATTGCCTACAGCTCTGCTATCTACTTTGGGTCACACTCTCTCAAGGAAACAGCTGAATATGCTTCTTAAAGTAGATAAGGTCTTTGTTATGTGAGGCATCATGCAATAATGTGTTTTTAAAGTAATTTAAATGGTTACACCCATTGCTATGAACAAGATCTAGCTGTTGCAGCCACACAAGTGCTATCAGCTCTCTGCAGTGTCTAGAGGTACCAGATGGAAAGCTGAGAATCAGGAACTTGGTGGTGCAGCTCTGACATAATTCCCAGTGCAATGTGTCCATGCTGCTCTTAACATACAGTTTCTTACTGCCTTTGTTTTACTGTACAGGATAAAGTTTACTCTGCCAACAAGCAAATGTATTTGAGTGATTTGTATTTAGGATGAAATCTCTCATTTCTCTCAGAGCACATAAGACAGTATCTCCAGAATTTGATAAAGTGGAACTTGACAATTTGCTATTGGATGTCATTAAAGTATATTTTGCTGATTAATCCTCCTGTCAGTATAGAATACCTTCTCATTTTCTATCTAATTGTGTGTTGATAAAGCAAAATTTTTATAATATCATTTATGTCACTTCAATAATTTTTATTCAACAGTACTATTTTTCCCTAATATCCAACCAAATTTAGCATTTGTTGGTCCAAGTCTTCCATTTGTTCTCAGCCTGTTGCACTTTCTGTGTTCTATTGGGAACCTTCTTCATTAATCTAAATGTACTGTGTGCTGTGTTGTGCTGTTCCTTTAAAACTTTGATAATGCTCAAAGAGAAATCATGAGGGGAAAAGAAAAAAGTTGTGGAGATATGGGGAGAAGGGTAAGTAGATAGCAGCTTTTCAAAATATTTTCTTTATTCATAAAAGTATTTTGTCTGCAAGAATGAAAATAATCTCTTGCTATGATTCTATGTTTTACTTTTTCTAGTTTCTATCCATGATACTTTTTGATGAAGCACCTCTTAGAGGGTAGGAAATAGGCATTGGAAAAAGAACAGCGTGAGCCAGAGCACCACTGTTACAAATTTGTGGTACCTATGGTGCCTTGTCAGAGGGACAAACTAAGCTCATTTTTGTTCAATCCCAGTAACTCAGAAAATTATTAATATTTTAAAAAACTCAAATACAGGACTGAATGGAATTTTAATTTAAGATTATTGCAGATGCAGATTCTCAAATGAATGGTTTCTATCCAATTAGGAAGCAAAAAATCTCCCTGCAAATCTCTGTGGTGAATCAGTGTTAGACCATGGCCAGAAATACCTCTCATAGTCTTGAATGCAATGATTAATGTACAACTCAAGAGGTGACATTTTATGTCAAAAGATAAGAGCCATTTTAGTATATCAGTGCCTTTTTGGCTAAATGATGGTGATTGATTCCATTCTCCTGGAATTCTTCCAGCTATCACAAGTGAGTGGCTGGTTCTTTCACAAGAAATGCTGAAATAAATCTAAATAAAGTATGCAGCTGAAATAAAGGCAACCTGTATTTCAGATGGGACATAATGTCTTTAAAGAAAAAGAGATCATCTTGACAACTGATTTCTTGTTTCACAAGCTACATAGTCTGAAATTATAATGGATTTCATTGACATTGCAGTGCACTATTTTACAAACCTGAATTCTAATCATCTGAGGGGATAGAAGTATGTAAAAGAACTGGGCCATGTGTATGCAATGTAGAATGCAGAAAAGCAAAAATGAGAAAGTGTAAAAAAGGTTGCCATAACTGCAGAGAAAATAAGTGGTCTTTGTGTCCCTGTTGAATTCACATGAGAAAATTACTTTTTTAAGGAGATGTCCTCACCAGAGGAAATGCCGATGATGTTGTAATTAAAGAAACACACAAAAAAGTGCACAATACCAGTTTATAATCTTGCTAATCAGGGTACTATGATTACTACAGCCCTGGAAACTGCAGCATAACATCTAAGAGAAAGAATGAAGGATGTTGGTAAGATTCATAATGAGCATTGCATAAGACTGGCCATGCAAATGAATTTGCAGATATTTTAAATGTCCTAAAGGTGATGGAGGATGAATGCAAGTATTCTGTTCTGTTACCAGAGCCCACAGCCCGCAGGCATTTCTATGGTGTTAGTCGACAGTCTACACAAAGTGAGCAGAAAAGGAAGTCTAAGAGATATCATTTAAGTTTAATGATGAAATGCAGTAATTCCTTGGGTTTGACCAGAGGCACCACACAGCTAAACTAGGCAGAATTCAAACTTATAAGACAGAAAAGATTATGAGCTTGCTGGATAAGGAAGAATAGTTTGATAACGAGCTGAGCTCCCTGTATACACTTCCATCACTTACCAATTCTAGGCATGTTATATAAACCCGTGTCTTCTACATATCAGTATTTGTGTTAGGAGATTGTTTGGTCTATTCTGTGTAGAATGGAGGATGTAAGAAGAATGATTTACTTGCAATACTATGACGTTGTCTACAAATATCTGTCTATCCATATCTTTCTTGTACAACATATGCTAAAAAATACATCCTCTAAAAGATGATGAGAAAAAGTAGGTGTATGAAGTATAATAATTGTTCATATTTTTATCTGTATATTGTAATAAATGGTGTTATATGCACAAATAACAATATAAACACATAGAATAGATACAAACACACACACATATAACAATATAACATGTAATATCTCCAGTCCATCTGGTTCTCTGTGTCTTGTATTTGCATCAAGTGTTGAAAATAAGGGCATATATTCCTCTTCAAGTGAACAGTTGATAAAGCTTATAAACAGAGAGACTCAACAGAAGGAGACTCAGAGCTGTAGAAATATGTGGAAATCCATAAGGTCTGTCCTTGCAGTATGACACAGTGCCCCAGTTACAAGATTTTTCTTCAAAAATATATTTGAAAAGAAAATAATTACTGTCTAGCCATTTAAGTAGATAGATCCTGATCTGAAAAGAAATGAAATAAGATTTATGACATTCTTTATGACTCGCTTTATAAATGTTGTAATCCGATTCCCATTCTGTTCCTCAGACCATTTGCTTGTGTCTCCCAAACATCAGGTCATAAAAGATTTGCTGAATGACGCAAAAAGTCTTTAGGCATTTCCATAAGGGATATTTTCATTTTGTCTTCCTTCTTCTACACATTCCAGACTAGCAGCAAATTGGCTCTCAATGACAGAGAACATCAGGAAGGAGGAGAAATATACCCAAAGCACAATCCTATGAATTCTTTTAGGGAACAGGCAGGCCAACATGCCTGCTGAAATACAAGGAGGGAGAAAATGTGTTGAAAACATGCCAAGAAACAGTAAATGTTTCTATATTCCCTAAAATCTGAGTGTGGGGGTCGTGCCTTAAAAAGCAGATATAGTGGAGACAGAGAAGAAAAATAGTGATATATCAGTAAATAGTGTTGAGGATTTCCCTTGGGCTGTTTTAGCATTCAGTGCTATCAACTTGGCTCCATTTCCTGTAATGAAGTTTGGCTGGTAGAGTAAGTTTCAAACTCCAACACATGCATGTGCTCTGCTGGGTTTTGTCTGGGCTGTAGAGACCACAGAGGGCCTTGATATACATAATGTATTGAGAGAGCTGGGGAGCAGATACCAGCAGTGTGATTTCAAGAGACAAGACGTGAGGTCTGACTGAATCATCTGTGCAGTATTTGCTGGATTTAGGGTGATGGAAGGTTCAGTGAGTGCTGGATATATACTGATACTCTTGATTCCCTCCTATGATGTCATCATGCCCTGCCTCAAATCTCTAACTCGCAGGCCTCATGGCATGTCCTAAGATCACGCAGAAAGAAGACAGTGAACTGTTTTAGCTCTTAAATGTTAGAACATGTAACTTCTCCAGTTTACATAATTATATATGTCCATGGAGACAGAAGGCAGATCCCACATCTCCTGAAAGCCATTGGAATGTTGGCTCTCAGAGGGGCTTGTAGGTCTAGTCAGGTGGCCATGACCACTATCGCTGAATGACAGCTACAGTTTAAGATAGTCACACTCCAAATAGTTAAGACATCCTTTCTCAGATCAGCTGATATAAAAAAAATCCTTATGGTTCTTCTTTGAATTATACCCACTGTATAAAAAAATATTGATGATACCTACCAATATAGGCAAAAGGAAAAAAAATATCAGACCTCATCTTTTAATGTAAATCAAGAGTCCCTTATAAGCTGCACTATGGGCACATGGTAAGCAAAATATGAGTTCAGTTTCTGAGCCCATCTCTCCTATGTCTCCATGAAGAGCATGTTTTCAGAATCTTTCCTGCCTTTGTTTTGCTAACTTCTTTATTTTCAGCTTTACTTTGATGTGAGTCAGCTGTGGTTTCAAGGTTGCTAGGTGCTGCGTGGGGTCATTGGTCAGAGGCAAAGACAACACAAACTCTCAGAAGATCCAGGGGACAGCAGCCAAGAGTTTATTATGGCAGCTCTTTTTTATAGGGCATTTGAATTTCCTGGGCATACACATGTGACTGGTTGAGGTCTTAACACCACCCAGCTCCCTGGCCAGTGTTACATCTGCATTAGGGGCTGAATGGCATTGGCTGAGGGTCCTTGTCTAGGTTTGAATCCAACCTATCTTTATTCACTCAGGGACCTGTTCATTGAACTAGGCTAGCTGAACTGGGTTTCTTATCCATGGTCAAATTATTTGCCCAGCCAGAGACTAGCTGGGGCTGTCACAACTAGGACAATGTATACCTTTTGGCAGGAAAATGTCAGGGGGGCAGGGTCAGTGCAGAAGTGGGCAACACACCTGATGACAGCTGGCTGCCTTATACTGCTTCCATATCAAGGCATCCCAACCTGCTACTTACTTTCCCAGGCAATTAACCTTCATACTGTATAAAATCTTAATGCTCACAAGAGATCAGTGTTACAGAACGTAGCACAAACTAGTATTTCATAAGGACATGGTAAACCAACAGATATTAGAGAAAGAAGCCTGTGATGCTAATCACAAATATAATTAGCTGCCTAAAATACTTCCCCAAGCATACTTCAAAATGTTTGCTTGCAGCATTACATGTCTGGATATATTTTTCATCAGCACATGACTGATCACTAGCACTCAGAATATGGAAACATCCCATTACCCATCAGTCTAGTCTTTTCTACCTTTGTGCTTCTGTTGTGATGCTTGGTTCATCCTGCAGCTCTATGTGAGCCATTTATTACCTGTAGTGTCTTCCATTTCAGAATGTGGGTATTCACTATCCATTTCCTTTTAAATTTTGCTCATTTTCTGAGTTAAGTTGAAGCTTAGCCTCATTCTTCCTACTGGATTAAGACTTTTACAGTAACAACCTCACAGCTGAGTGGCAGAGCCACCAGAGACGGTTAGCTGCCTTTTATATCCATTGTATCGCATTCTTCACCTGAACACTGTAATGGCAAAAGATTTGCCTTGTGTCATACTTTTTCTCACTATATTTTCCACAGAATTTGCACTTATACACACTGCCACAGATTTTTATTTAGTGACTGCGGACTCAGGAGTTACTTCTCAGCTTTTTGTTAAATGACATTTCAGTTGCTGAGTTGCACATTATGGGTGCTGATGTATTTCATTAATGTCAAACAGGTCATGACTGAAACACCTTCTAAAATCAGTCTGTAAAGTAGCCTTTAATCAGGCTTTTTCTAAAAGGCATTAGATACCCTGCATTCCCAATAATTACTGTCTATTAAATCCCAACAGTACACTTCCAGCTGAATTCTGTCAACCATGCCGCTCATCAGGGAAAGTGCTTCATGTCACTATTTCTTCCTGAAAAGTATAGTTTCTTCAGCCCTCTCTGTAGCTTTGTGCCCTCTGATGCCCATATTGCTGTTCAAGATGTATTTTTTCAGGTAGGAAATGAAAGTTATCAGTGTATTTAATCTAAACTTCAGAAAATATTGTCCCAAATATTCTATCTATGCTTTACTGTGTTTATTTCCCTCTCTCCTCCAAACAGCATTTTTTCAATACACAAGGTGTTTGCAACCTTGATTTTCACAATCAATTAAAGATCTCAGTACTACAAAATGCTTTCTTTTTTTTATCATTCTTGATACATTTTTGTTAACTTACTATATAAAATTAAAAATATTGTTTAAGCAACTGCAGCAGTTAGAGCAAAGCAGTGATTAAGTCTTCTCCCAGCTCAATAAACCTGACCAAAATCCATCTACCAATAGGTATGTGCATGAAGTGTGTTAGGTTTCAGAAAAGCCCAGCCAGTACTGGAGGAATATTCAGTTTCCTCATGAGAAATACTAGACAAAGATATGTTTTTATTAAAAGTTTGTGAAGAAGAGTCTGCTTCACATTCCAGCAGTAGTGTAGACTTCTGAGTGTTTAAATTCTCAGCTGCTGATGCTGAAAATTCAAGAGAAGATAAACATTGCAGTGGAAAAAATCTCCTTCCTAATTGAGGATATTTTGTGGCTTGAAGCAACATAATGCTTGGGATGTTTTGCTAAGCTGTCCTTATTTAGCCAGAATCCAACCCAAAATGCCAGCTGTGCAAACTTATTAACACATCCTTTAGTTTATGGTGACTCATTACACAGGGGCAGCGTATGAACAATTACCCTTGCCATTCTGTTCAGTTTAATTATGTAAGATGTGATGAGACCGGTTGTTGTTGCAAATAAGAGCACAGGGACAGCAGAAATGTAAAACCATGACAGAAATGCATGCATATTAATATAACTTCTATATATGATTTTACTGAACAGTAAGAACATTTCCATAGTGTTTTGCATATGTATTACCTACTCTACCTAACTGACTGTAATTTATGCTACCAGACTATGGGAGCGATTGGATTGCAATGTACAGCATGCACCTTTGAGTTGAACTTGCATTAAAAAATATCTTAAATTGAGGATTGTCAAGGTAACCACAAAAGATACAACCATTTCTTTTCAAGAGATGACTAAGAGAGTAGGCAAGCTATGCCTACAGTGTCAGTCAGACTAATTACAAGAACTCACAGCAGGATTTACCATGACAGGGTAGAACAATTAAGCCTCTGATCATGCTTTCAGAAACAGATAATTCAGGTAATTCGTGATACTTCAGCTGAAGACAAAAATTTCTTTGTTCTACCTGATCAGTTTAGCAGTGATATGCAAAGACCCTGAAAATTAAATGTCATGAGGTCTTAGCCCTTCCTGGAGAAAACTCAGCATGACTGTTTACTTCTGAATCTTTAGTCGACATTTTCACCAGATCACCCAAGGATACTTTTTGTCCAGGTTACTTTCAACTCCTGGCCAGTTAAATGAGAATTCAATAGGCTCTTATGTCATGTTGCTAAGGGTTAGGAGGAATCAAGCTTCATTCTTTACCTCCTAGAGCTCTTTCAAATAATTCACATCTGTCTGGAAGCTTTGATGAGAACTCTCCAAGGTATCAGTATTTCATCCTCTATTTTTACATATACTGTGCTCAGTATTGACAGTAGGATGATGAAGAAGGATGTCTTTCGGTTCTAATGTACAGGTAATTTAATGGCATGTAGGTCATTTTTACTGCAGACCATTTATTTATAGAAGAGTAAGCATTCAGATGAAATTTCTATCAGCTTGAAATAATAAATTAATATAAATGGAATTGTATTTTTATGGTATTTTTCTGGGCATCAGGAGACTTAAGCTCATTGCCACATTCATTCCATGAATGAAAAAATCCATTTGGGATATCTTTGGGTACCCTATAACTTTTGAACCACTCAAAATTTCTTTTGAATTACTTTGAAGAATCTCTATTAGTAAGACTAGTAGATGGATGAGTTATCAGACAATACATCAGAAAGAAGTGAGTTCTTGTCTTCTCCATGCCTCAAACAGAGTGGCAAAATGGGGTAAAGATGAAATATAATCCAGTATACAGAGATAAAACAAAAATCTGAGCAATGCTTTGTAATGAAAATCATTATATGTGCTTCAGGTCCCATAATTAATTCTGCTCTCTTCATTCCTTTCCCTCTATGTGTCATCCTATTTTTGCACTTTGCAAAAGCTTGTTCTCAATTAGGGTGTACATTGCTATATAAGTCCTTTATCCATACTAAGTCAGTGTGTTCCCTTAATTATATCTGGTCCTACATCACTGCAGCTAAAGTGGAACTGTTACATATAGGACAGTTCTAAGACTTCAAGCCTAAGGAAATCTTTATATTGGATACTATAACTTACTACTAGTCCAACTTTACACCATACTGGTGGAATAATCCAATTAAAGCCTTCTGTCTGTCACCTCCTTAAATTCCAGCATAAGCAGAAGTCTGTATCCATTTTAACTCAAAATTCAGGAAATAGTTGCTGTGATACTTAAGGCAACATATTTAGTAAGATTTTTTACATAAATCTGACAGCCTTCTAGGCATTAGAGCTGTCTGTCCTTTCATTTAGGGTCAACTAAATCCCATTAAATTGCTAATCAGACAGTCTAAGTAGTTGTGATAAAATCCCTGTGCTGATGCAAAAAAACCCTACAGTCACGGAGATATCTGAAACAAAGTCAATGCTAGTTAGTGGGCTATATGGTTTCCACTGGAATAAAATGAAAAGCTAAAGCATTCCATTAAAAATGGCACCATAATGCACAGAGAGAAAAAGAAAATTTCACAGACAGTCTAATTTTGCCGTCTCCTCACTTCTGTGATTCTGTTAGAAATTAATCTCTAAAAATATGTTTGTCTGTTTATTCCCTAGACCTGCAAGCAGCTGTCTGTTTCCTGTGCAGAGCAAAGGCAATATGCAAGTACTTCCTAAAATACACAAGGATATGGATGGTTTATATTCATATAAGAGAAGCAAACAAACAAAAATTTAAAAACCCAGGAGAAACACTAAGGGATCATTTAGTTTTCATTTGCATGGAATTTACTTGTAAAAATGAGTTAGAGTGCCAAGTGTTTACTTGTTGGGCACTGAAGAGTTCTGCAATAGCCATGAAAACAAGTGTGGGCCAACCAGTTAGACACAGCAGAATTGTTTCCACAAGATTTGGAAGTGCCAAGTACTATCATACTTAATAGTGTATTCATCAGAAATTTATGAGTACTTGTGGAAGTTTGTTTCATTTCAGATACAAATGTGTTGCTACACATTTCTCACATTATTTTTCTTTATTGTTATTTCAGTTTTCTGCCTTGTATATATAAGAATAAAACCTTGATTCTTTCTCTGCCCCTACAGACCTTTGTTTTTGCACTTGGTTTAGCTCTCATTTACTTCTTTTTAAGTTGTATTTCTTGCTTCTTATACAATGTTCAACTACTTGGGTGTCACATGCTGATGTAGATGGTTGTGGAATTGTGATAAGTATGATTATTCTGAGAGCAGTGGAACTGATGAAGCCTGGCTTCCTATGGTCAGAATTATTGCTGTTTATGGAGCTGCTAATGCTACATGAAGTTTTCATGCTGCTGGAGTGCCCATACCAGCTCTTTTTTATATGGCTTTTCAATGTCTTTAATAAAATTCATACCATGCTCTTTCTCTTTCCAGGGCACTAATAGGGTCATTCATCCAGCCCATTTTCATCACATTCGTTGGTTGTTTATGCCTTTGAAGCCACTGTTCATCTGTCAAATCATCTGGAACTGTCCAAAAGGTATTAAAAGGAAAATGTAGATAGACAGAGAATTATGTTTGCATATGAAAATACATGAAAAGTACTATTTCTTGAATCTCATCACTTTTGATAAATGGACAAACAAGGCAATCTAAGTCAAGATAGGGAGCACATTTTCCAGAGGTATCAGCTTCAAAGAAATATGGTGAAAAATGAAAATGGGTTGATCATCTGCCTAAACATAAGAATTGGATATTGTTTTAGAAACTGAAGCATATTCTATCTAGCCTCCAGCAGCCTTTCCCTAAGTGTCTTATGTAGCATCTGTTTACAACTGCCCTCACGGCTGTCTTTGATAGCCAGATCATCTGAAATAACAATAAATGCCAGTGTTTGGGCATTTGAATCACTCCCTTAGAATTCTGACTCCTCAAGACAGTGAATATCTTCACAGAGATAATGATGCCTCTCTAACTGTGACTGTTATGGAAATGACAGCAGTAGTAGTCAACATAAATAACTTTTTCTCGCATCATCCCAACAGGGACATTGCATTTGAGACTTCTGGAATCAAAGATTTACAGATTTTGTAAACTCAGGCAGTATAAATAGCTGATTCTGTTAATAGCGATTTGCTGTCCCCTTGTGCAGTTCTTAATTTTTTCCCTTTCCATGAAGGCTTTCCTTCAAAACTTAAGGATTTTAGTACAGGAAAAATTGCAAATCCTATCCCTTAGGCTGAAAGCGAATAGTGTCATCCATATAGAATGTTTCCTTATTTATTATCTCTTTAGGTTTCAAGCAAACATGACTGGAGAGAAGGGACATTAATCAAGTTGTCATCCTCCACTTTTCCCTCAGGTTTGTAAATCACACCACCATTAACATAATGAATGTCTTTTTGTAAGCTAAGAACTTTCTTAGGAGCTCTCCAAGGATGAGATGCATGGCGAGCCTCTTTGCTAACCCTCTCTATTTAAATTTCACTAAAAATAATTTAAAAAAAAAAGATAAAAAAATTCAAAACTGTGGGCCTTCAGATGAAAATGGAGGCATCTTTTTCAGAAACAAAAGAAACCGAAACGAAACAAAGCAATAAAACAAGCTGTCCTTCCTGTTGAAATGGTTCTCATATGGGGAAGAAGATTTCTGAAGATCACTGAGTAGGAGAAAGGACCAATAACAAAATGAGTGTGACTTTCCAGGTTAAGAGGTTCATCTCTGTGATCATTGCCATAGATATGCTCTGGATAAAATTTGCAATCCATAAAATTTGTCAAAGGCCTGGAACCCAGCACTTCTACTTGCTCTCTCAGCTAAGTGCTCTAGCTTGATACACTCAGTTCTTGATGGTTGTCTGTGTTGGAGCCAGCTCACATTGGCTCCATCGGACATAAGGGAAGCTTCTAGCAGCTTCTTAGAGAAGCCACTTCTACACCCCCTGGTATAAAAACCTTGCCAAGTAAACCAAATACTGCTGTGCAGTGACACAGGCCTGCCTTGAGTGCATCACTGAAAAGGCAGTTATTGTACAAATTTTTCTGAAGCAAACTCAGACTTGACCCTTGCAACTGTTTTTTACCTTGTTGCATCAGTGATACCCAGTGTTCTTCAGTGCTCCTGTGTCCATTTATAGTTGGTTGTCATTGGAGAGCTTTTTTTCCACATGAAAGCCACTGCAATTACCTATTCAAAAGCTATAATCCTCACAACAATTTTCTCATATTCAGTTGCTTTCATTCCGTTTTTCAGGTTTGCTGATAAAATCTGTTCTTCTGATGTTTGACCATATTACATCATTATTCTTTACTGATGCTTAAAGAACTTCTTCAGTTGCTCAAGATGTGCACTCTCAACCAGTGGGACTTTGATGATTTATTTTAACAAGAGGCTGAAAGTTCATGAGTCTTTGTTTATATCTTCTTATGTCTGAAAGATCATGGTGACCAGGGGAGACACCTGAGGACTGGAAAAAAGCAGACATCACTTTTGTCTTCACAAAGGACAAGACGGAAGATCTGGGAAGTTACAAGGCACTCACTATCACCTTGATCCTCAGGAAGGTTATGAAGCAAATAAGCCTGGAAAACATTTGCAAATACATGAAAATTAGGAAACTAAATGGGCATAGTCAGCATGGGTTGATGAAGAGGAAATCAACATAACCAACCTGAAAACCTTCTATGATAAGATGACTATCTTGATGGATGTGAGGAGAACAGGAGGTACTCCTTATATTGACTTTATCAGGGCTTTTTGTCTCCTGTAACATCCTCATAGACAACCTAACAAAACATTGACTAAGTGGAGAATGAGATGGACTAAAAAGTGCAACTGCACTCAGGTGGTTGTGATAAGTGACACAAAGTCCATCTGGAGACAAGGAACTACTTGTGTGCTGCAAGGCATGACTCTGCAACTAATGCTGATTACCATCTTCGTTAATGTCCTGATGAGGGGACAGAGAGTATTCACAGTGAATTTGCAAGTGATGCAAAATTGGAAGGCTGTAAGTTGGTGTAGTAATTTGGAGCATATTACAGATGCAGTAACAGGCAGGGTATATTTTCTCTGTAAAAACATGATTGTTTGAACAATTCTCATAATGGACATGCGTATAGGCAACAGACAAAGGAAGAAGAAGATCAATACAAGTTATAACTCTCATCTTACGGTCACTTAATCAAGTACTTGAAGAATTTCACTATTGGTATTGCCAATTTGAGCTTTGGGACTAACACTGAGGGGCCCTAAGGACAGCGCCCCATAATGGCCATATATAATTGCTATGGAGGTATTTTGGACTAAATGTCAGGAATGTTCAAGATTCACAAAGGATATTTTTGTATGTCATTTGCGTGTATTCCGTTGCATCAAAAATGGTTCTTAAAACTGGAATGAGCAGGTTGTCTAAGATAATTTTCTCAATGCCTCTTGAAAGTGCTCTTGGGGAGAGAGCAGAGAAATTATATTTCAGAGCCAATCAGAAGTTCAGCAGTAGCTGCACACATGCTGGACATCAACCCTTTACTCAAATAGTTGCACTTGTACTTTCAAGGAATACAGAAAAGAAAAATAGAAATAAGGCTGTTATAAGAAACTCAGATATGCATTTGCAGTCCTGCTGTTTTCAAATAGTAATTTCAAGTAGTCGTTTTGCACAAGGACATATAGGTCTGTTATGATCCCAGTAAAAAAAGTCACTTAAACTCTATAAAGTATCCTTTAAAATACTATGTGTTATAGGTAACACTATAAAGAAAGAAAGAAGAATACAGATAATCTTACATCCCTTTAAATGCTAAAAATCCTTAGTTGTGCAGCTTTCAATAGATGCCTGGTGCACACTGTGTACACACTGTCCAGACCCTGCTCATGAGAAGAGTGACCCCCTTTACTATAAGAATTTCTTGAGTGAGAACAACTGTGTTCATGATTTCTGCTGTCAAACTAAAAAGATGCTCACGGAATGTTTTGCTGCGTTTCTGGATAAGGTCAAGAGCAGGAAGGTGTTGCAATTGCTGGTACCCAGCAGGAGCAGCCCGTGTCAATAAACTAGCTGGTGTGATCCTTCAGCCAAGGGTTTTGTGCAGCCCAACATGCTGGATGAGCAGCACAGCACAGTGCAGGACTGGGTGTACTCAGATCAATGTTTTTGCTGATCACTATTCCGTATACGATAGTGTCCCAGGTGGGATCATCACAGTACTAGTTTTTAAATATTCATCATAACTTATGTAAAAATTATTTAGGAGACTTATTATATTGATTTTATTCAGGCAATTTCTGTTTCATTTTGCTGAACCAGTTTTACTATGTTGTGCTGTGTGGTATATAAATTTCCTCAGATACTTCTTTTTCCTTTAAAAGGATTAGCTATTCTTTTCTAATAAAACGTTTATGAACACAGATTTACATTCAATATTTTTAATTGAATTTTAAGAATGTATAACTTTCAAAATAAATAGGTATAAAAATAAAATATCAAATGCTCCAAAATGGACTTGATTTTAGTATTAGGTTGACATAACATGGCAAGTTACACTAATTGCAGGCCATCTTAAACACTTCTATTTTTCAAGTTGTGACATTCATTTAATTTCACCTGTTCTAAAGTAAGATGTTATTTTGGTACTCTAAGTCTGTGAAGTCTTATCCTGCTATTGAGCAATTGCAAAAAAAAAAAAAAAAAAGAAAAAAGAAACAAAAATTACTAATAGGAAAAAAAGAAAAAATCATAGTGTCCGTGAAACATTAGAGATTCTCAGTCATTTTGAAGCCTGGCAATGCAGTACTTCTGAGGTAAACTTTCCCAGATGTTTTGTACTTCCCATATGATATATGCATAAAAGAATGAAAAAGTACCCTCAGCCAAGATGTATTAGGTTGTCACTACTAATTGCAGTAGACAAGTTAGTTCTTTGTTGCACTGAGAAAATCACTCTGGCATAAAGTCAGAGGCTTCTAATGGAAATCAGTTCAGGTAACTTCATTTTTGGCTTTTTAAAAGATTTTTCTTAAAAGCTGGAAAGAGTAACAAACAAAGAGATCTAAGCAGGCAATGGAAAGAACTCTGGGCAATTGGTGAAGGTAGATTTTTTAAAACTTCTCTATTCTGAAAACAGGACAAAGCAAGGAAAGCCTGTGCAAGGCCAAGCTAGAGACACCAAAAGTGAGGCAAATGAGAATTTCAATTGCCACAACTGGACTCTTTTACCACCGTGAGACTATGCTGTAAAACCTGAACTATATTTGATGTTGGTTTAAAATAGAGACCTTCAGAGGTTAAGGGAACAGGCCAGTTGGTACAGTAATGAAAGGGCTCAAGCTGTGTTAAATAGGGTGAAAACACAAGATTTTGTTTGCTATGAAGGTGATTGCAGAAGTGGTAAAAACAGATAAAAAGTAAAAACTCTAAGTAATAGAGCTGTTGGTGTGTATTGAGCAGGAAGGGGTACTGGTGGTTTACAAATAAAAGTCACTATGAAGAATTGAGAGTTTACTTCAGGTCAGCTTGTAGATTTGTGGAGTACTTGTCCATTTTGAGGCTGCAACTTGCTTCAAAAAATTACTATCTTGTGCAGGAGATAGTGTGGAAATATCTGTGTTTGGCTTAGTCTTTGCTTTTTCACGTTGCCTGAGACTCAGCAAAACAACTTGTTAGTGAAATATTGAAGGCCTTAATTACACTACTGTGCTTTGGTATTATTTTCCTGCCCCTCATGTCCTGATTTTTAAGGGCTGAAAGGTACTTGACGGTTGAGATGTTGTCTTGACTGCAGTAATTAATCTGCTTTGCAGCATCCAGACTGCTAGCCCCCAAAGAGGAAATGTACGAGAGGATGCTGGTGACTAAGTTCAATTAAGCATCTCACAGTAGAGACCTTAGTTCTGAGATCTTCAGCAGAGGTACCATTTTTCTTCATTGTGTACATAAACAGAATCCTTGAGTGAATGGCCCTGCCCATCTTTTGCTGGCAGAGGGATGGCACTGTGTTGTTGGACCTTAAAATAGCAAAGGAAGGAGCATCAAGTAGTGATGCAAGAGTCATTCATTTGACTTCAGTTAAGAAAACTGAGTGTCCATTCTCAGTGGGATTGATTATTTGCCATGTTTTTTAATCCAGGGACCAGATCTACTTCAAAAAGTTGGAGATCATGAAACAGTTTTATTTATAAAGCCATAGTTAAAGATGATGGTTTACAAAGTTGTTCAAAACTTCCACAAGAAGGTGCCTCAAAAGATACAATCATAACATTGATTTTTCAGGCTTCTGCAGTTACTATGTTTTAAACAAGCACTTTCTTCTATGTACAGGAAGCCTGGAGATGTGAAGCACATCAACATTAAAAAGAGCCAACAAAGCTGACTGCTCCTGGGGGTAAAATAAAATAGTAGAGTCACAGTATTTTTTGGATCCCCAGAAAGATGAATCATCCATTCTTCACTTTTAAAGATGTACTTCATAGACAACAAAAAAAACCCTTGAAACCAATCCTTTCATCATCTGAAGCATATTTTTTCATTGACATATCAGAACAAGAGGAAATGCCATGGTTAAGAGATTACACCTTTGTCATATCTAAGAAAGGATCAAAAGCAAGTTACTGTTCCTTCTGTCTTTCTCCCAAGCTAGAACTTTCTATTTTCAGTATAATGTGCAGAAAGCTGTTTCTTTCAGCTTACAAAATAGACGTCTTTGGTGTATGAATCAAATTAAATAACCAACGGCTTCCCAATTTCTCCTAGCAGAAAGTAATGACTGTGAGGAGAAAGCTCATTATTAGCCACCTGAAAGAATGTGAAAGAATGACTTTCTAGTGGAGAAACCAAAGAGCAGCTTCAGATATCTGAGTCAACTTCAAGTCCAACATTTTTTGATCCATTGCTATGTCTGCATTGGCAAGTGTAGGGAAGAGTGCGGAGCAAACAGTGGTGAGGACTGAGTCAGAACTCTGATTTTGTGTTGGATTCCTTTTTTTCTTCTGTATTTGGGCTTTCATGCCCTAGTTTAATTCTAGCCATATATCATGGACTAACTGTGCGTTAGCAGTTGGAGAGCATTAGCTATGCTCTTGGAACAAAGCTTACCCTTTAGTCTCACCCAAAAGAAATGCAGTTCATGCACTCCATGAGTCACTTCATGACGTGATTTACTTAAAAATGGTAATGCAAATGGACCCATTGACTTCTGCAGAGAAGAGTCACTTCTTTCCCCTCCATAGAGTAGGTCTTGCACGGATCAATCCTTCCCACAGCTGCAACAACCACAGTAATGAGCAATGGTGATGGAAACTGAGTGTGATAGTTCAGTCTAGTCAAGAAGTCAGGAAGAGACAGTGTCCTCTCTTCAAGGCTAGTGTGCAGGTCCTTGTTCCCAGCCTACTGCCTTAGGCAGTTGCCTCCTTATGTTATTTTTCAAGCTAAGGCTGCCCAGTAATTGACTTATTTTTATAAGTCAGAGCAAATAACTGGCATTCTTAAATCGGTACTGCTGTGGTTGAACTGATAGGAAATGTAACAATCCATATAATTTATAGTATTCTATGTCATTTTATGAGAGTTTGCCTATCTTCCCTGGAATTATAAAGTCAACAGCCTTGCAGTGATTGTCTTGTAAGGTCCAAAGGGCAAAATCCATCCCTTCATAGATGAGGCAATTCCTTGTTTTATTAGAAATGCCAGCCACCACTTTCATCTTCAAACAGATTCTTATGGTTTAAAATGTTCAAATTTATCAATATTGATTCCCCAAAATCCAAATTTTCTAAACTTCACAGATCAAATATTGAGTGAGTGGGTTTTGTTTAATATTCACTTAAATCTTTTGTTAAAATATTTGGTCAACATTTCAGTTACCTTTTATGTTTAAATTTCTGTGTACCTCCAAACTTGTAAGTTCTCTGTACATGAAGTTATCACAGTGAAAGCTTGCTGACACCTTTTTTTTTTAATATAACTGAAGCATAAGTTAGTTCTTTTTAAAATGGAATTGATTTAAAGAAACAATGTCTGGTCAACTGACAATTCAGAGATTTCCATAAATATTCTGTTTAGTAATATAAATAATTTGTTTGGAGTTGTGTCTGTATTTTGCAGTAGTGAAGAAGAGTGAGGTACATATTGTATTTTTATGGGGTTTATAACCATATAGTTTCTATAGGAGACCTCAGAAGTTAATCTTATTTGTCAGCTAGAGAACTGAGTTTCTTGAAGTCTCCTACAAGCATCTGTTTTGTGGTTTTATTGAACAGATCATTTTGAGGTGACAGGTCCAAATAAGTGGTTTGTAAAGGACTGAAAAAGAAATTTTCTTCAGACCTTCTGAAATAGTCACCACCCTATACAAGAGTCTCTAATTGTTTATTTCTCACTCATCTAGGAAACAAAGCAAAGGCAAAAAAAAGAAAAAAAAAGATGTTGCCCTTCATACTTTTCTATCCATAGATAGAATTTGAGAATACAGTGTTTTACTACTGTTTATTTTGAACCTGAATGAAGTTTCGTCTGACACCTCTTGTTCACTGAAAGTTACAGAATGTAGTCAAGCCAGTCATTATTTTATGCACCCTTACATATGTTGTTCACGTTTCACAACTTCAAGTAGAACAATGGAGGACTGGAGGCTGGAAGGAAATCCCTCTTGTTTAATACAAATTCTTTGTCCGAGCTTACTGACCCTTCACTGACTCACTATTAAACGGATATTTCCTCTCAAATATTTATAATTTGGCTGTTTTTGTCATTTAGCTGTTTAGGCAAGAATGGCAAAAGGCCAAAAAGGGACTATAATAGCCATAACTGCAGACAGGACTATAAGCCTTGCCTCTTTTTCCACTGTATTGGTTGCTCAAAAAATACCAGACTGAAATAGCAAAATTACTGCAACAAATCATTAGCTTTGTTTGAATTTGCCAGGACTATTTTTCATGATTAATCAGCCCGAAACACTTATCAGCTAATTGTTTTAAAATGAGTCACTTCACCATTCTCTTTCCAGATACAGAACTGAGGAAATGATGAAGGGTGGTGATCAACACTAATGTATTTCAAAAATGACATACAGCCTGATGAAATGACTTCTTGTGGTCAACTTGTCTTAGCTTCTGCTGTGTGCACTGCAGTTTGTCCTGAACTCATCACAATCTCTTTTTGAGCAGGAACATGCTGGAAGGTAAGCGGACAAATGTCAAAGTATAGAATGAATATGGATTCAGATGTCTGGCATCCCAGCAAAGGCTGTAGCTGAGTGGGGGATTTCACTGCACTTCTTCTTCAGGAGTGAGAGCTTATGGCTCTGGTGTGCAGAAACATAATTTACCTTGCTATGCAAGCAGCCCATTGTTTATATGTGAACGCGTTCTGGAAAATGACACAATCTTCTTCAGAGAACAGGACGTCTTCCAGTCTGTGTATCCAGAAACATTAGAGCAGATACCTATCTTTAACTGGATTAAATCTAAGCTTCATAAATTCATAGAAGCAGAGTATGAAGTATTTTCAAATCTACTTGTCCATAATGAAATTCACAACAGTCCAACCATTTTCTTCATTAATGAAATAGTTTGAGTTTTGTGCTGTTAAGGAAAAAAGCATGAATGACTGGAAATAAATAAGGCAGGGAAGAAGAAAAGAGTACTGGAGGTGAAACAGAGGTAAGAAATCACAGTACAAAGAGAGAAGAAGGAGACTAATAGAAAGCAATGAAAAATAGACAAGTAATATTATTAAATAATACCAAAGATACATTTTCATTAATGTATAAATTATTTTCTATAAGCATTTATAAATGTAAAAATATTTTTTCTCTCTAAAACAGTACGCTGAATATTAAGTAGAAGACTGAAGGAAATAAGTAGTAATATAAGATCCAATGTAAGGAAAATAACTTTGGAAATATTATAAATAAAACAATTTGTAAACAATATTATGAATAAAATATTTTAAAATGTCTGGGTGCATAGTGTAATAATTAAGAAAGCTGAGCCACAGGTTTTATGCTTCGGTGGCTTTCAGAGACCTAACAAGAAGTCTGAATTTTGTGAGGCAAGATTTTGGGGGTTCTCATCTGCATGGAAATTCTGGTAGAATTGGAGAAAGAAAAAAAAAACACTCTTGGACATTAAACACTTCTAAAAGTGTACATGTTTTCATACTTCAAAAAAATTCAGTAATTAGTTTCAGTCAAATAAAATTGAAAAGATGTAAAAATGGAAAATCTTAAGTTCTCATTTGTGTTTCTATTTGAATTGATTTGATGGATAACAACAAAGGTGTCCTTTATAGTACTGCCTGTCCTCAGACAGCTTTAGTAAGAGTAATATTAGCCCCAGGTTCCCAGGAGAGCATTGCAGGGACCACTACAGCAGCTGCAAGCCAGGGGCTTCATGGGCCTGTTTTAATCCAAGTCACAATAGCACCAGAGAGCCTGGAAACCCAGGGACTTGGTAATGCAGAGGACAATCATTCAACCACAGAAGTGAAAACTGCATCTCAAAATTAGACAGATGATGTGGGCCAAAATTAATGTCTATTTCAGGCTCTCCATTAGATCTGTTCATCACTGCATTGGCAGGAGTTGTTCAGCAGCACTGCAGTTCCCACCTGGAGCTGCATCACCAGCTTGGGGAGCTGCTTCTCTTGCACACTGCGCTCTCTCACTGCTGCTGATGCTTTAAAGCTTCATCCTTCCATTGTTGTTTTTTTCCTTCTTCCTCTCTAGTGTTGCACCTTGCTGTTTTGCCAGTCATCCCCATATCTCCCTGCTTTCATTTATTCAGGATGTTTTGACTAATAGCTAGTGTTTGAGGACTGTGCTTTTAACCCTCCTCCCTTTTGTGCATTTGGTCTTCTGGGAAAATAACAAGAAATAATAATAATTGTATGTGTAATAATGAGCAAAATGTTTATTCCTTCATTTGTTCTTCCTATGCAAACTGAGCAGAACATCTGATAATCTATTTAATTTCTAAGATTGCTAGTATATTTTATAATTCCACATCATGAGAAGAATACATTGTATATGCCTTGTGTCATTCCACACCCATTGGTTCACCATTGGGTCTTCTGGGATACGTTGCAGAATAGTAACAAAAAGTATAGTCTTCCAGTGTAAAATGCTTTTTCTAAATAATATCTTCTCTGCTCTGCCCTTCTCTGTATTTTCCAAGTTTTAGAGCTGAATGTTATAACAACCAGGAAAAAAGAAAATATTTATTTTTGCCATATCTAAATCTTACATGCAAGCACTATTTGTTAAAAGTGAGGCATAAGCATCAGCTCTAATTGACACAGCAAATGAAAATTCTCAATTAAAAACTTTCCACAGTATTGATTTCTAGAAGCTGAAGAGTACACTTTGTAAAGGGCCATTTGTTGTGTTGAATATTTTTTGTGCATTTCCCAGGAGAATTGACACCCAGCATCTGTTACAGATAGGAGGCAATTAAAGGTAGCTTGAAACTGGTACTTAGCAGTCTTCTCCCACTCCAATAATAATCAATCTTTTTAATGAACTGCAATGTTAATTGGCTGAACCTTCAGCTGGAATAGCATTTGTAAAACATACCATACCATGACTTTATACCAAATGAAAAGTTAGCTTTTTGACTTATTTATATTTCATGATCAAATACAAAATTTGCCTAAATCACTCTTTATTTGACTCCTCTTGACTCCACTCATAGTAAAAAGGCTGCTTACAGTGGCACTATCCCACATGGCATCCTTCCTTGTAGAGAGACATGGATTTGGAGAATGGACCTCTCAGTGGGTAAGGAACTGACTGGATGGTCGCACTCAAAGGGTTACAGTCAATGGCTTGATATCCAAGTGGAGGTCAGTGAGGAGTGGTGTTCCTCGGACCGCCACTTTTCGACATCTTTGTTGGTGACGTGGACAGTGCACCCTCAGCAAGTTTGCTGACAGCCTCAAGCTGTGTGGCACAGTTGACACGCACCTTCCATTACCTAAAGGGAGTACCAGTACCCAAGGAGGTACTTTTTACAAAGCATATGGTGATAGGACAAGAAGAGATGGTTTTAAACAGAAAGAGGGTAGGTTTAGGTTAGGTATTAAGAGGGAATTCTTTACTGTGAGGGTGGTAAGAAATAGGTCATCTGGAGAAGCAGGAGATGCCTCATCCCTTGAGGTGTTCCTGGCAAACTTGATGGGGCTTTGAGACACCTGGTCTGGTGAAAGATGTCCTTGCCCAATACAGTAGGGGTTGAAACTAATAAGATGATCCGTAAGTCCCTTCCAACCCAAACCATTCTATGATTCTATGATTTCTGCGAGACAAAAACATGGGAAAACAGGCATGACAGCACAAATTCACAGCTGTTCCGTATGTAGTTTGAGTTTCTTCTATTACATGTCCCAATATTAAGGTTCAGGCCCATTAGCCAAAGTAGTAAAGTGAATTCACTTCAATACTTTAAAACAGTAGCAAACACTGAAATCTTGTGCTATCCATACTACTCAAACAAAAAAGAGGCCCTTCTTTCCAGACATTCAGATAGCGGGTTTACTGAGCAATCAGCCAGGAAATTATCTGTGCTAATTCATGTGAAGCTACATCAAGGTGTGCAAATCATCATTAACATAAATACCTTAGGCTAAAATAAATATTTACAGGCAGTTCCAGGTAGAAGGGTTCTAAAGGCATGAGCTAGCAAGATCAACCGTGGAGTGCCTGGAAGCTCATTCATCCATGCTGAGCTATAATTTCTGGCCAGATAGTAGCTTCTTAACAAATTGTTATATCCCACACCACCAGCAGCTGGCTTGCCACCACTCACTCCCAGGGCACTAGTAAGATGTGAGGGCATCTTTCAGAGGGTAATAATAACTGAGGTCTAGATAAGCAAGACCTTGAACCTCTGAATGCAGACCAAGACCCTTCACACAGCTCCATGGTGCTGGTTTTCTGGGGTCACTGACAGCCATCTTTCATTAGTAGCCCTGTGACAAGGAGCCAGTTGGTGACTGACTGCTCGTGTCCACTCCCCCAAATCTGTGCATAAACCCCTGCTGTCTCCTTACCCAGATTGTCAGCTGACTCTTGAGGACATAGGTTCTGCAGCATTTCTTCTTTCAGTTTCAAATCAGCTGTGTTTTATCTGTAGCTAAAGGGAGGAGTATGCAGAGCAGAGTTAATTAGTTTATAGCTGTAATCTAACTCTCTCCAGAGAGTTGGCACAGACAGTCAAATTTGTATCCCCATACATATCGTGTGAGCTGGTTTATCAGATTACATGTGCTTTTATATTTAAATGCCATGAAGACAATATTTATGATAAATTTTTAGTAGAAGGAATCCTTCCAGTGCAGCACCTCTGTGTTCGGAGCATCATATAGTTCAGTTTGAAGCAAGACAATATGTGTTAAGTAGCAGAGAAAGCTAGAATACACTGGAGGAAGCCTGAAAGAATAAATATTAGCATTTCCTCAATGTTGTGCTCAGTAAAGACACAGAGACACAACTGTGGTATGAAAAACACAAAGACGACTTGAACTGACTATAATGCTGTTGCTATGTATAAGTCAAACATGCCCTAAATTGTTGCGATCCCAAAGATGTAAAGAACATAGAGGTCCCTGCATGTGTTCTGTTACTCCCGACTTTCACAAGTTTATTAGAGAATGAACATTAATTGTTTCATCATTGTCATATGACTCGTGGGGCTGCAGTCCCCAAAGTAGTGTGGATCTTTCACAAAACTGGAAAACTCAGTATGCTGGGGAAAAGAATCAGACTCTGGTGTGAAGGAGGTGGGGGTTATCATGTCTGCCGTGGCTGATTGCTAGAGGAAAAGAGCAGGACATTTTGCTACAATAAAGAAAACCAGCGATTTTCTTCATCAAGCCCCAAATTTCTGCTAACAGAGGCACCTGCTAACTTCTCGCAGAACCTCTGTGTTTTACTGAGCACACCGAACATGCCAGTTTGCCTGAATTCATCTGTCAGAACGTTTCTACTTATTTACCTTCTGCATTTTCTTCTTGCAGCCTTTGTAGTCCACATGATAATACTATAAACCTGCTTTGGACAGAATTTTTTTCCCCTTCTGTTAAATCTGAAATGAAAGTGGGGGTTATATGGCCCCAACACAGTTATTAAACCAGGACTAGAGAGAGGAGCAGCATCAATCTTCAAAAGAAGTTTTGACAGGGAATAAATGACTGCTACATAAGAATAATACCTGCTGATAAAAGACCTGGGGAATTTGTGCGTAGCTGAAAGCTGTTTGTAGCTGCTTTTTATATATATTTAGCAGGAAACATGCACATGGCAATCAAAACAGCCCACATTAAGCCCATCAACCAGCCTGGCTAGTATTGGGCATAAGAAGGAGAGATGATTGCTCTTCAGAAATGCAGGGGTCTCTCTTGTGGTAGCTGCTCTGCATCAAAGCAGAGAGAGCAACTGTTGCTTTCATAACAGTAACAAATTCTCCCCAAGACGACTTATGCCAATAGGCAAGTCCAAATCCAAAAGTACATCCAGCCTGGAACAGAATACATATGACAAAAATTACAGCTATGTTTCTAACATTCAGTCAAGTTTATAATATTTTAAACATGCCCTGATTGTTTGATATTTGTAAAAAGATGAAATTAAGGTCTTCATTAACCTGTGTTTACAAGCTTTTGCTGCTTGACATAAATATAAGAAGTCAATTTGAACATTTCTGACCTTTCATTTTCCTGGTGTTATATCCCATGAATGACTTCTATGCTTGGTCACTGACATCATTTTTATGGTACTTGATTCTATTTTACAAAATACCATTATATTAACTTCCTCTACTAACTATAAGGAAATGGATAAAAGTATTTTTTTAATATTTAAATCATATTTTGTCTATATTTTTTATTTTTTAGCTCAGAGTAATAATTCTTTAACTGAATATTGGAAAATTTTATAGAGAAATTAATTACTATTTTTTAATAAAGATGTTGCAATGTTTGAAACTTGTCTCTACAGAGATGATAATAGTACCATCTGTTCTCTGGTTTGTGAGAGACAATAAAAAGATAATTTAATTGAAGCTGGACCACAGATTTATACAGAAGTAATTTCAGAAGAAATTAGACCTAGCAGGATCCTCTTTTCAGAGGAAAACATTAATTTCATCAGAAAATATCACTTTATGGAAACAGTACTTTTAAAGTAAAAAAAACCCCTTGCATACTTTTCACTTCAATATTTTGACTGGGCTTCATCTTTCTAACCCATCTGTCTTGTATTTCAGCTCAAAGTATTTAATTTAAATGTAAACTAATTATACTTTATTCATATTTAATTGTAGTGGAAATCTTTAAAAGCAAAAATCAAAATAATGGTTTAAAATTGCCCAAAAAAATTTCTTTTGACATAATTTATCTTCCATTTTATTTGGTTTTGACCTAGAATGATTTTTGTTATGAATAGATAAAAGTTCTATCCAATGAATTATCATAAGTATTGGGAGAACACTGTCTGAAGAATAATGAATGTTCAGCTATATTAAAATGGGTGATTACATAACGAATCAGAGTGAAATACTAACTACTTTCTTCTTAGTAAAAGTATACTTTATGACATTAATTTCTTATTGCCAAATGAAGATATGTATGTGAAGTATAAAATTAAAATATCTGTTTAAATGTGGTTTCTCTTTGCTGAGAATCCAAGGCAACTGCACATAAAATTATTTACTGGGTCAAGACAAAATTGAGGAAAATCAGAGTATGCCTTAGATAATTTTTAATAATCTTCAGTAGACATCATAAATGCAACTCAGTAATCCACTTACTCCTTAGCATCTCTGATTTAATTTCCCTCTGAAGCAAGGTTCTGGACAGTGAAGAGTAAAAAGCAGCTGCATAGTTCTGTGGAACTGAGGATATCTTTCCCAATAAATCTGTTAAAACATTATGAAAAATAAAACTCTCTCTAAAATTCTCTCTAATTTGTGAGGTGAAAGTGAAAAGTGTGAATAAAGTGTGAGTTATTACTGAAATTTATATCTCAAAGGGCTTACAAAACAGTCAATATGATGCTAGATTCTTTCTTATTTACTGTCAGTCTAAGAGGCAGCAGAAGAGAACTATTGCCAGTATTTGCCTTTAGAAAAGGCCTTATGTAAGTGCCTACAAGGACATATGTCTTAGAAATCAATTCATCTTTATCTTGAACAAAGTTGAATATTCACCAGCACACTCTTTGACCAGCAATGCTGTGACTCGATCCTATTCTTACAAGATCCTGTTCAAAGGAAACCTTGAAGCAAGTTACTTGAGAAGGGTTAAGAGAGGAAGCCCTTCAGTTTGCAGTTGTGCAAGCAAAATGAGATCTTCCATGGTGCTGTGGGTGTGTGTGTTTCCATGTGTGTGCACGTACATATGTGCACACAGAGAACAGGTACCTTTGAAACCTACTCATATACTTTTCTCCGACTCAAGGCCATTAGAAAATCATAAACCACACATTTCTAAGAATAATAATTGTGTACCTCAGCTTTTCAGAAAAAGAAGTTTACTGAAATAGATTGCAGAATGGGACTTGGAAATATTCTCCCAATTTCTAACTGTGTGGTATGTTACTGAGGGAACTATATTAAAAGCTTACTGGAGTACACTCCAGTTTGCTTCCAGATAATCCTCCACTGTTTCTAATCCTCCATTTGTATCCATAATATATCTAGAACCTAAATCTCAGTCTCGTATCTGATATTCCTTTTATGAGGATATCAGTTCCAGCAATGGACTGCATGAGTAGGTTTACTCTCTGGCACAGATAGCCATAGGATTGTAACTTGAAAATGCTAAGCTCCTGGTCTTTACCTGCTCTGGACAATAAGCAATCCACTGTTTGTTGTTCTGCATTCTTCAGAAAAAAAAGTAGAAAATAATACTATCAGTATGATGCATATCCTTCCATCTCAACTGACCTCCACTGAATTAAAATTCTTGTTCTGGCTGCTTTTATCCCAGTCATTTTTTCGCTTCTATTTACTTTGTCCTTGAATTACTTTCCCGTCTGTGACATATTGGGCTAAATAAATTGTTCTGTGCAAAAAAATTTGATTTTCAAGCAGCAAGTGCTGCTGCCGCTTACAGTGCACAATAAAGAATAAAGCAGGTAGAAAATTTATATTGAAGAGGAATCTAGTTTTATCACAATAAATCAATTTTTTGTGTTTCACTGATTATTCAAAAATAAAAGAGATGGAAAATGTTGGAATTATAAAATGGCATCACTTAAAATAATGAACACAACTGAAAAAAAACTTCTCCTTTCCATTCATAGATGGTAAATGCAAAAAATGAGAGGCTCAGCTTTAGTCTGAACTCTTAGAAATATCACCACAGTCATAGGAACTGTTAAATTGAGCTTCCTGATCACTTTGGATTCACTTTGGATGTATAAAAGACCTGCCTCATAAATATAGAGTAACTCTTGACTGCATCACACGTATCACTTCTCTTAATTCAAAAGCTATCACTGCAGAAGCACTCACTTTGATTTTTGCATTTTATCTGGCTTTATAATACAGACTGAAAACCTTTCCTGAAGTAATTTCTAGCTGATTGCTAGATGAGTAATTATTAAAGCAAGAATATTGTCAGAATTGATATGTAGCCAAGGGGATCTATACCTGATGAAGGAAAACAGCATATGAGAGATGTCACCTTTCTTGAAAAGATGTTTCAGCAGATAAACAGTGTTTAAAGTTCTAAATATGTTTTTGGCAGCTTCACACATCAGAGATTATAGAACAAATCAAGATGCTGTAGAAGAACATCATAATCTTGGTAGAGTCATAATTTATGAAATGATGGGAAGGAACATCAAAATGTCAAGTTTATCAATAAAAAGATGTTGTTAGAAGAACTTCAAAGAGATCTATGCTTTTCAATGCATAAGTAACTGATTAAAAGAATGTAGATAGAGAAAGGAAAAAAATGTACTCTTAGTATTTAAGAATATTACAGGTAAATCTGTCTTTGAAGGAGAAAAGACCCTGTTGAGTAAGCTGAAAATGAAATTATAGAAACCATCAAGTACACTAGAAAATACTTTAAATGAGAAAAATCAGCCCTAACTATACATTAAACCAAATTAGCACTAAAATAACTGTTCTACCAAGGAAGGGCTAGTCAGGGCAAATAGTTAAGTGACAAAGTCAAAAGAACCCTGAGTTAATGCTAAAGAAACAGCACAAAAAATAATATGAATTATTAGAGACTAGCAAATACCTTAGAGACTAGTCAAAGCATCACTGTGCAATTGTGAATGTCTGTGATTCAACTGAATATACTTTCTATTGTCTGTCTGAATGAGGCTATAGCAAAGTAGGAAAAGCATAAAATAGGACAGCAAGAAATTAACTTCGGAACTTCGGAGGGGATGAGTTTTATTATATCACAGAATCACTGGGTTGGAAGAGATCTTCAAGGTCATTGAGTCCAACCCATGCCCTAACACCTCAGCTAAACCATGGCACTGAGTGCCACATCCTGTCTTTTTTTAAGCATATCTAGGGATAGTGACTCCACCACCTCCCCGGAAAGGCCATTCCAGTACTTTATCACCCTTTCTGTGAAGAACTTCTTCCTAATATCCAACCTATAATTCCCTTGGCACAGCTTGAGACTGTGTCCCCTCATGCTGTCAGTTGCTGGAGAAAGAGACCAACCCCCACCTGACTACAGCCACCCTTCAGGAAGTTGTAGAGAGTGGTAAGGTCACCTCCTTTTCTCCAGGCTAAACAGCCCCAGCTCCCTCAGTTGTTCCTCACAGGGTTTGTGTTCCAAGCCCCTCACCAGCCTCGTTGCCTCCTCTGGATGCACTCAAGGTTCTCAACATCCCAAACTGAGGGGCCCAGAACTGGACACAGCACTCAAGGTGCAGACTCACCAGTGCCAGTACAGGGGCAGAATGACCTCCCGGCTCCTGCTGCCACACTGTTCCTGACACAGGCCAGGATACCAGGATACCTTCTTGGCCACCTGGGCAGACTGCTGGCTCATGTTCAGCCGGCTGTGGACCAGTACCCCCAGGTCCCTTTCTGCCTGGGCACTGTCCAGCCACACCGTCCCCAGCCTCTAATGCTGCAGGGGGTTATTGTGGCCAAAATGCAGGACTCAACACCTGGACTCATTAAACTTCATACTATTGGACTCTGCCCATCCATTCAACCATTCCAGGTCTCTCTGCAGCGCCCTCCTACCTTCCAACAGATCAACACATGCTCCTAGCTTAGTGTCATCTGCAAATTTACTAGTGA